>JAQGCF010000452.1:0-10248 GCA_034699405.1 Hermanniella punctulata | reverse complement strand
ATTTTTAGTATACTTTCAATTAAAAATATAAATTTTAAAATCGCCGTGTGACACTTGGGACGGTTTGCTAGTCAGTTTGCAATTCTTAATTTTCATTCATTTAGTTTAAAATTATGTTTGAATTGTGATAATAGAGATTGTGATCACATTTTGCTTTTAATACTGATCTGAAGCTTAAGTTTATTACTAAAACAACTATTTTAAGGAAAGACAATAAATGATTTGAGATAATGTTTGGTTATTGGGATTTACTTTTATTCAAAATATTGAATTCCAATCTATTAACTCAATCGATAAATATCGACTATAGTATGGATATTACTGTATGGAACTAAAAATTAATTGAAAGTTACTATTTTGCAGCACTTTTTTGAAATACAGTCCATTGAAATGTGGCTTAAGTTCGATAAACGATCAAAAATAATATTTTGATACGAATTAAATTTTGAATAATTTTATTTATATTGTATAAAAACGCCGAACAATTAATTAAAATATTTAAAGTGCTACCAATTGTTATATCGCGACCCACTTTAAATTAATCCTTATCTCTTGAGGATCCCTACCCACATGGGAAACCCCAACTTAAAACCAGTAAAGTTTATAAATAAAATTATACTATTTTTGGCACAAGAGTCGAGAGTCTAGACTTTTTCCCATCTCTTATCGGCACAATCAGTGGAGTCTAACGATGTTTAGACTAAGATCGGGTAATAACTTATTGACCAACGGATGAAACTCTAGTTAAGATTAAAGATGAGATAAAGTTTATTAACCAAAGACATAAACAACATTTTATCTACAATTTGATCCAATATTTCAATTAATTTGAGACACTATTATAGAAATACTTCTCAATTAACAGAACCCCATATAATAATTGGCATAAATTAATTGATTTCATAGATTCAACGGTTTGTATGACAACAAAACGCAAATTTTAATTAATCAAAAAGTTGTGTTCAATTAAATATTTATTGCACAGATTGGGCGCACGGCGTCGCTAACATTAAATACAGCTATACTTTCGAATTAAGAGATACTGGAGTTTATGGATTCATACTACCCGTCCGATTCATTGTGCCCACCGGTGCGGAAACGTTTGACGCATTAAAAACAATGGCAAACGAAATGGCGATCGAATTAAATCTAAAACCCAAATGATATACAAAAACACAAATATTTGAGAATTGAATTTATTTTACATTCATTGAAATGACATAAAAAATCATTAATTCTTTTATAAAACTTTTAAACAATAATTTATTAAAAACTTTTGAGCAAAT
Organism: Hermanniella punctulata; assembly: GCA_034699405.1. Lineage (NCBI taxonomy): Eukaryota > Metazoa > Arthropoda > Arachnida > Sarcoptiformes > Hermanniellidae > Hermanniella > Hermanniella punctulata. Next base: position 8,962 of record JAQGCF010000452.1, on the reverse strand, counting down.
GTTTTGCACAAAAAATTAGATAATAAAAGAGAACTCAATCGAATCGATACAAAACTCACTCTAAAAATGTGTCCATAAAAAGAACCAACAAATTAGTTAAATCTAATGTAAGCAAAATATGCACTTCTGGTTGTGCTCAATATCACAGACGATTTCAATAAGTACTGTCAATACAAAAAAACTGCTATTGAACTCAACAGAAAAGTTAAAAAATCTCTTTTCTTTAACTACCCATTAGTGGAGTTCGCTCTGTATTGACTGTAATATAAATCTAATCGATCCATGATTTCTATCACAGTTTAAACAAAAATTAAAACAATTAAAGGAATGATTAAAATTCGATTCAAAATAAAAACAAATCAACTTTTGATAAATAATTAAAAGCGATCTAATTATCATAAAAATCAATTGAGTAAATGATTTATCATTTTTAAGACAAATTATGGCATCGATATTATTGATAGCGTATCACCAGTTCCTCGACTAGTAATTACTGCTTTTGCTTTAATAGTTATTCTCCTGAAAGCAGAGATCAAATGAATACAATTAGTGATAACTTCGAGACAATTACTCGTATAGTAATTAAATACCGAATTTGTACTCTCGTAAGAGATTTCCACTAATATTGACTGATTGCGCACATCTTTGTCTTTATCTGATTGCAAGTCTTCTAAAGTTTGTTGAACTTTCAAATGAGATCTAAATTGAGCTGAAATTAAACAAAACACGATTTCAATATAGAGTTATGCTATAAATAGAGTGCATTCACTCTTTTTTTCGCTCAATTAATTACCGATTGGCCACAAAGTGTTTGATATACAACGCGCTAAAACTAGTCTAATATTTGGTACATTGTCTTCAGAAAAGTTGAGCAAATGTTCGAGCATTCCGTCAATAAATAATGGTATGGCTAGTGATTCGTTTTGGATCAGTTGTTCACAAAGCAATATATATGTTTGTCTTTGAATCCATTTGCAGGAATCGGCGAATTGAGTGTTTAGTTCCCATATTATATCTAATCTGTTGTCCAATGAAGTCGAGTCGTAACAAAAAGATTCGAATATTTGTTTTATCAGAACTGATATCAAACGAATTGCTGCTAATCTGACCTCTGATACTATAACGAGTAAAATAAATAATATGTTAATAAATAATATAAACGTATTTAAGTTTAATGTAAATGATATTAAGCGGAGTATTCAAGTCTGAGATTTTAATCTTCTATTTCTTAATCATTTATTAAATCCGAGTAAAACAAAATTAAATACTTCTAAAGTATTGATAAAAATATTAACAAATACTCGATTAAACACAGAGTCAAAAGAATAATTTTTTAAAACAATAACTGTAAAGAAATTAGTGGTAAATGTTTTCTATAGAATAGAATTTGAGGCCAAAGATGTTGAAAATTATTAAGACTTATCGATAGTCCATATTTTTACTCATTAAAACTAATCAAATGCTATCATTAGTTCTAATTTTGAAACCAATTTTTAATTCGACAAAAACTCATTTTTAAGTTTTGATTAAATCTCGGATAGATTTTTGGACTCTATTATGAAAAACAATCCCATTTCGGGCTCTAATATATAACATACAGTACTATACTGTATGAAGAGTGAGATTATCGGTATTTTGCAATATTAAACAATTGATAAGAGATTTGAGAATAGGGAAAAATCGTAACTATTTATTCCCAATGATTCAGCTCAGGGAGTATTTGTTATTAATAAGTAACGTTATCAGAGGTGGGAAACAAGGGATTCAAACAGTTATTTTGAATTCAAATGTTTTGTATAACTATTATTAAACTCAAAAATAAAGAATATCATTGTATTACTACTAATAGAAACTTTAGAAAATATTTCTATTATTTATAAGAAAAGCATTAAAACTCTTTTGCCTTAAAATAATTTACGTTATCATAAGTTGTTTTAATAGACAGAACTAATAGAAGAAATGAAGTATTTTTAAGTACGAATTCATTATCTTTCGAATTAGTCTTTTGGTGAAATCAATGGTTAAATTAAAGACAGGTGTTTACCTACCTTTATCATTAAGAAGAACTAAACCAATTGGTAATAAGTATTCTCTAATTTCTGAAGCGTTATATAAATTCGATAACTCAATGATCTGTTGGCACAATGTGTACCGAAATCTCCAGTTTCTGTTATTATCCATTTTCAAGAATTCCGAAACCTTAGGTAATATTCCCTGTTGTTGAGGCCTTAGTAGTAACTTAAGAAAAGCGGCCAAATTTTGTAGTATTCCAAACCTCACTTCATCCAAATCTTTCATAAAACTTAAGAAAACCGGTAAAAGATCTCTTGTGGTTATTTCAGTGCCCAATATATAAGACATTTGATGCAGAGAAGAGGCCAAAGTCCAGCGAACTTTCCATTGCATCTCAGCGGCTAACAGTTCAAAGGTCTCTCTCAGACACGACCAGTTTTGTCGGCCTAACGTTAACGCAACTGCAGGTAAACTATAGGCGCAGTGATGACACAGATCCGGATCAACAGTTTGATAATGAATAGGATTAGTCATCGATAGGTAATGCTCTAAAAGATCGTTTGGTATAATGTCCTGCGAAGGAATAGGTCTTCTATAAGGCAATACAAATCCAGAGTTCATGGGAACTGATTCGCCTAACCCTAACAGTTGTCCCGAATCTGACTTATCTGAATAGAGGTTTAATAGTGGTTCGCGAACTACTATTACATCCGTTGAACTATAAGTCGAATAAAATGAAGACATTTTCTGCCAATCATTTTCAACGACATTCGACTCAAACAGAGGGAGGGATGGATTGATTGGGACTTTCTTAAGCTTAGGTATTATTGACTCTTTCTGGTCGTCACTCATATTAATTCCTTTGTCTTCAGTGTTGACATTAATTACAGTATTATTAAAAACATCGGAACTATTGCTTTGATTCAACTCATCATAATTTGATTCAACGTTTTGTTCAATAATTCTTTGATCACATTCTGTGTGAATGTCTGAAGTATTATCAATTAGTGTGTCGTCTAATTGAAGATCAGGAATAGGAACTTTCCAATACATGAAATGACTGAATTCATTGCAAATATCTTTACTTTCATCTAATAATTCGCTGTTATCTGAAGGAAGCGATAAATTATTCAATTCTTCGTTTAGTGTTTCCTCTACTTCGTCGACGTCTACATCTGTTGGTGAGTCAGCAGCCGATTCACTGCCAGCACTAAACCCACTATCATTGCTGGCGTGGTCTGCAATAACTACTACTCCTTTATCGGAATAGTAAAGACCTGTTTTGCTCGGATCAGCAAAAGTTGATATGAATGGTCCCAATGCTTGAAAGGCAGACGTTTTTACCTGAGTTTAAATGAAATTATTTAATACATCAAAGAGTATACACTCAAACAGTCGTACCCAACGTGACTGATCACTCAGTAAATTGACGAATAATGGAGACAACACTTCTTTACGTGTTTTATTAGACACAACGATAGCCACGGGAACGAACACATCGGCACAACTCTTTCTGACGCCCCAAATGCTGTCTTGACATAAATTTCGAAATCGAGACAACTGTCAAATCAAAGCAATTCGTATTTAATAAAACTAATTATATAAACAATAAATCTCTTCATTACTAAAATATTTTCGGTTAACTCCTGTCCGATAACAGAACAAAATTCGCCAAAGTTTGCAGCGCAGACACGTCTTACGTGAAAACTCACGTCCAAACACAGTCGAGTAAATGTTTGTAGTAATAGCTTTTCTGTTAAATGTTTGCCCAAAAACCTGACGAGTTTTGTCATCATCTAAAACATAAATCACATCTTTTGGTTAACATTCATATATAACGATGCGATACTAGTGCTGAGTATTTCCTAAAGAGTCGATGAGATCATAAGATATTTATGACTTTTGTTTGATTTTGAGTTTAAATTAAAGGAAAAAATTATACGAATAACAAAAGCGCTTATGTTTAGTATAACTCAAAAGTTAACAATTTATAAAAACAATAAAAATAATCAAAACTTTATAAGAGTTTCAAAATTTTAAATATTTAATGTTTTTATTATAAAATAATTAATTACGTTTGAAATCTTGTTTTTATTTATTCAAAAAATCAAAAACAAATAAATCATTTTATGATAAGTTTAAACAAAAGAAAAATTTTAAATTAATAGAAAATAACTAAAAAAACTTCAAGTGTTTAGATCTCATTGATTAAAATGTTTAAATTTTGAGAGAAATTAATGTAAAAAAGTATTATTTTATTTAAAGCAATGAAAAAAATCTAATTTTAGTAAAGGGTTTGGGGTTTATATCAATCAATTTCTCTCTTTTAAAATATTTTTTGTCAATAAATTATTTGTCAAATCTATAATATCTATAATATGGGTAATAAAAAATTACTATAAATTTTATGTATGGAAATAAAATCTAAACTTTTAAATATAATTTTTTTGAAGCAATATTTCCACTAATCAAAGCGGCTGTGATATGAAAGATATGCAGAAACACATCACTACCTCTTTGACGAGTGGAAATCATTGCCAATATTTCAAAATTTAATAATTAGTTTTGGAAAAACTCCTAAATTTGCTTTTATTATATATACGTCTGGTTTGAAATTTATTCAATCTTTTATTTAGAAGAGTTGTATTCACTGTCTGTTAGTAAAATCGATTGCATTAATCAAATATAGTTTTTACACATAAAACATATAAAACATAATAAATAGTAAAAAAAATTATAAATTTTATGAATTGAATGAATGACACACAAAGCGGAATGTATTGAATAACTAAACTCATCAAAGCTGGCTGTGATACGACTTTAAATCAATTATACGACATATCACAACCACTTCGTGAGGTGAGTTACCCAAAAAGTAGTGTTTATGTGTATAACATAAAGCATAATAACAATAATAAAGTGCAATGAGTTATATAAATAGATTATACCGTTATTCGAGTTTACGGTATATTAAGTGCAAAACTTAATGATTTGGTTGAAATGGATTGCGAATCACGTCGTGTCAAGTAGGCTGTGATATGATTTTTGCACCAACAGATCACTGCCAACTTGCACGACGTAAGACACAACTGCACCAAAACAAGTGAATAATAATAATCGCTGAGATCGTGATCTCCTCTGATGTCAATAGCATTCTCTTAGATCATCAAAGGTGGCTGTGATATGGCTTTACATACATAACATCTCATCAGCCTCTTTGATGACTATGCAAATGTTCGCACATATATTCACCTCAATTGCCACTAATTATTCACTTAAATTGCTATTTGTTTTCCATTACTCTTAGTGTCAAAAGCATTAAATATTCAATAGTTATAAACAAATACATGTATTTCAAGGCATGCATTCTATTAAAACTATTGGCGCGAAAGTTAAGCAAAAAACTAAAACTAATCTCAATATTAATAAGAGTACTAAAAATAGTATTAAATAACATGTGATAGCGATTGGCATAAAATGCATCTCAAAATAGGTGTCGAATAATTAGGGATTAGTTTATATAGAAATTAATATTAATGAGAGTTGAGATGAAGTTATCGATAAATTGGATGCAAAAAACAATATATTGATTGTATTGATTTGTTTTGAGCTCAACATTGCGTCAAAGACAAGGTAGTGAGATGACTGTTCACATGTCACATCTCACTACCCATGTCTTTCATGGAAGATCGAGCCAAACACCAAAACACTCATCACTAGATTTCTGTACAGATTAATTACAGCACAGCTATACGTTTGCAACTACAGTGAAAGCTGTGTTTCGCGACCACAATGTGTTCGACACAAAACTCAATTCAATAAAATTTAATTTAATTAAACAAATCTAATAAAAAAAACTTTAAAAAATGCAAAACTTTAATAATTATTAACAAATAATTAGTATTTTTGCAAAAATAATTATCTATTATTCAAAGCATTGATTTTTGTATTTTGCGATTAAACGGAAAATTATTATTAGAAAAGTTAAAAAATTTAGAATTTTTAATACAAAAACGTTGGCTAAACGTAAGTTTGGCAAAGGTGTAGTGCATTACCACAATGTGGTGGCATTCGCACAACTCTGTTGGTCGCTATACTTAAGTAGTGATCGCGAGCACAGCTTTTACTGTATTCGTTAATGCAATCTCTTTTCTGTCTCGAATCAAAAGGAATCAAATGATTTGTTTGAGCGAAAAATAACTCCTTATACTTATTAAGAGCACTAATATTCTCATAAATTAATTGGATTTTAAATAAATCAGACAATAATTATGCGAACAACTAATTAATAGAGGGATAAAGAGTGACCGATGGAGTAAACAATATTTTTTGATTCAAAGATGACTTACTCCAACTGCTTCCATGCGATAGTCGTCGAGGTTGGAGAAGTCAGTCAATTGTATTAGCAGTGGACAGATATGTTCTTCGAGAAAGCCTTTAAAAACATTATTATTTGTTATTTATTTTGTAAAATTGATTCAACTTTTATTACTCACTTATTTTAATGATTCTCTGCTCTAACATCAACACAAACGCGTTTTGAGTCATTTTTCTTACCTATCGATTACAGAAAATAAATATCAGTTCGAAAATTAACGATAATTTTAAAATGATTTTCAATTACTTGACTATTACTGTCTGTCAAAAACTGTTCCAAAATTGGCAAAATATTATGAGGCACTGCATTGGGAAGTATATTGGTTTTGGTAGCGAAATATATTCCGATTTGAGGTAACTGTTCGACCAATTCTGCTCTAATACTTGGCTCTAAATTTATGGATTAATAAATTAGAGAAGTTTTTAAATAAATTATTTGCTTTTCTCACAAACATTAAAATAAAATGCTTTTTGAGTTAAAAATAAGAGAAATTTAAAATAATTTATTAGCGTTTTGTAAAAAGCAATTTCATAATTATTTGAGAAATTATTGAAAATTATTATTCTGTCATTGAGTTTAACATTGAGTGGTCTCTAAATTTGTAATTTAAAAAACATTATTACTGTTAATGTTTGAGAAAAATATATTTAATGATAAAAAAGCAGTCAAAGCATGAGTTGAGGAGAAATAAATGCATAAAAATAGTTTACATACCAGTATCTGAAGCTAACCTAGAAATTACACCCATAACTCTTTGGATATCGCTTGGCTCGACATCGTTTAAGGTTTCCAAAATACTTCGGGCCACCACTTGTCTACATAACACAGGAATGACTTTTATTTATATAATCATTATTATTATGACATCAAAAACGGTTTAGAGTTTATTAAAAACACAGTCATTACTAAAACACTACCAAAAGGTCCACTTATTTGACAAATAAGGTCTAAATTAACTTTTTTGTCATTTTTAACACATTTTCATACAATGTCTTAATTTAATTATATTTATTAGATTTTTATATTTAGAAAAAAGAGATTAAAATAATTTACAAAAAATCGCAAAATTTGTTTTCAATTTTTTTTATATATTTAAAAATGGGTTCTTTAAAAACATGGGTAGTAATGGCGGGACAACAGCGTTTTGGCAGATGTGCCAGCCTTATACGTTCCCGCCACTGATGATGGATGCTTCCGGTTCAATGGTTCAATTGCCTCTATGTTCGACTCTCTATCCTATGCTCCAACAAAACTCTACTCTACTCTAGTGTGTAGTCCAATGAGATCTTAACTTTTACTAAAATTTTAATTTGTTTTCAACGAAAAATACTCATTCAATTCATAGAAAAAACTATATTTTATGCAAAACTATTTTTCAGTTTAATTTTAGGTCAATATATGCCAATGAAATACTAGTTTTTCAAACTCTAAAACAATTATCTAAAAAATACTTTATTTTATAGATAAATGAATTGTTATAAAAAGAAAATTTTGATAAAAGATAATAATTGACATCTGATTGAAGTTAACTTTAGGAAACATTTTTAGACAAAGTTTAAAACAAATTATTTAAAAAACTAATGCTTTTGACACTATTTTCAAACAAAAATAAAATGAATTCGAAAAATAAATAAAAATAAAATCGAGAAATACGATTGGGTTGTAGTGAGGGATGAGAGCATATCTGCCTAAATGTAAATTTTAAAAAAGGCATCCGTTCTGTGCTCTCTGTTCTCTTCTCTAGTAATGTGTGTAAACTCTTGGAATTTCTCCAAAAGAGCAAAAGACTCGAATACTGCTTATGCTTAAGCCATTGCAAAGAGAAGAAGAATCAAATGACTGACTTGTGATGTGATGCTTGTGCTCAGCATTGCCTATGCCTAGAGTTGCTGTTGTTTGAGTGTACAGCAATTTCCAATGCTATTCATCTCATATGTATAGTAAATAAGTAAAGATATGAGTGCGTGTATGGATAATAGGTATGTGTGTGTGGAGTGAGTTTATAGTGCAAAACAGAGTATGGAATGGTTTGGCACATATAAACACAGCAGGTTTTGCTCCAAACAGTGCTCTTCGCTGTCGAATTTCAAGATTTCCTCCTTTTCATAGGAATGCGCCGAATGTGCCCTTAAGGCCAAAGGGACTCAACAGACTTAAGGCTAAAAGCATTGAAACCAATGTCGGCATTACTTCTTTTTACCCCAAACTTGTCCTTCTCTTTAGTTTTAAGTTATTTTTAACAAAAATTCAAACCTTTTCTAAGCTTTGAATTAAGTTTTATTAATCAATATTTTCGCAATAATTTTAAGTTTTAAACACACATTAAATCGAGAATTAATACCGAAAAGTGGTATCAGTTCATCAGATTGTGTATGACTTATGTGACGTTCAGACACATGACCAACACATCCATATATTATGCCTCTTCTCCTTAAGTCAAATACTATACAAACACATACTTTTCTCAACTAATTCTAATAAACATATACTGAAAGATCATTAACCGAATAAAACCAAAGTATGTGCTCTTCTCCAATGTGTTCACTACAACCAAACTATACAACTATTTCA
>JAQGCF010000451.1:0-10250 GCA_034699405.1 Hermanniella punctulata | reverse complement strand
AATACATAAATTTTTTTACTTTTATTTATACTTTTTCTACCCTTTTGTTGAATGAATCAATTTTGAACATCACTGCACTAAACTAACCTGGCAATTTAAATTTATACTAGAAAATTAGACGCCCAGACATTTATCAAATGACTGTATAAACTACAAAAGAGAACAAAATTCTAACACTTCTAAATATAGACAAATTTTAAAATATCTAATATTTAAATCTTATATAAAGTGCAACAATTTTTAATCAATTTTTTTATTCAATGAGTCAAACATCTATTTTATCGTTATTTCTAAACTATTCGGTGTTCATCGAAATTTTTTATGTACGGAATTAAGCAATGCATCAAATTCAGAACTCAATAGCTTGTGCACTAATGCACAGATAGGTCACTATTATTTACCCGTAAAAACTATTTAAAAAATTTAAAATTAGTGAAACAGAAACAAATCCACCGAAAAACGGGTCGAAACCTCTGTAATAATTATCCTGAAAATAGTTTAATTAATTACTAAAAAGTTCTTAAGAGTGATTGACTCGACTCAAGCTCTATTAGCATTGGTATTATTAGACAAGTTTTAAATCTTTTGGTACTTCCAGCGTTGAATTTAGACATTTCAGTGAAATGCTAACAGATTTGTCGGTTTATTATTAGATTAGATTTGTTTGCGGAGAAATTTCTGTAAGTAATTTATGGCCCGTGTCGTGTCATTCGTCTGCCTCAGTTTAGAGGCTATTGAGTTATATGTATTGATAAATTATAAAACTCTATTCAAAAACAATTTTATTAATGTAAACAAATAATTTAGAGGTAATGTGAAATAGTGGTCACTTAGCCTTCACTTCGATTCTATATTAAATCATAAGATTATGAATAGTTTGAAAATTTTTTATTTTCATTAAACAAAACATTTCATTTCACTGCTGTTTCTCTTTAACGTTAACATTGATCGAAATATTTACTCGACTTAACACAGAGTTCACAAATGAAGACAATTGATTAATTCCACTGTTAATAGTCCTCAATGTTCTCACAGCCATTTCGCTATTATTGGGCTAAAAATAATTGAGAGTTAAGTAACAAATAACTAAACAAATATAGAAAACTCACTTCACTTAAGATTTTGTCCGCCCTATCCTTAGCAATATCGAGCCTACTGTTGACCTGTTCCAAAATCCTCTTGGACACATTATCTCTTCTATCCTTCGAAACTTGTATAGCTGTGTGCAAAACAGTTTGGAGTTGAGTCACTCTTTTAATGATTTCTTCTCTCAATTCTTTTCCTTCCAATTGATAGCTATCTGACTGTGCCGTTGAATTCACTTCATTTGACTTTTTAGTTAATAAATTATAAAAAATAATAAACTTTTAATAACAACTTCTGAATTAATTACATTCACCCAATAAATACCTGTACTTGTTTTGTGTTTGGGTTGTTTGAATTGAACAACTGCTGTAATGCTCGTCCCATTCCATTGACAAACTCTATAACAATCATTTTCGTGGCGTTAGATGTACTTTCATTTGTTAAGATTTTTGATGAGTTGGTGGGTGTTTGACCTCAACATTAAAAACAATTAATTTTTAAAATTATTTTTATTGATTTAGTAATACCGGTACTCACATCGAACAGAAACAATTGAAATTAACAATAAGAACAGATTTTTCGACATTTTTAAAGTTCGAATAATTTTCAAAGTTTGAGATAAAACTTAAAACTTGTTCCAAATATCTACAGATGTTTTGAGAACATTTCAATTGTTTGAATAACTCGTTAATCTTCTTTAAAAATATGGATCAAACAAATGACCTAAAAATAAATGTCTTACAGTATTTGCATGAAAAAACTTAAGGCATCGACCGCTTGATATTTAAAGCTCGACTTATTCTTCCTGAAGTCTATCTTTCTTCAACTCTTTTTCTCATTATTTTCAAACATTTTAATTGTTAATAAAATATCACTAAATTCCTAATTTATTTAATGTTTTAAAATGTGTTTTTTATTAAATGAGTAAAAAGTATTGTTAATTAGAAGCTAAATCTTTGCTGATAAGATGAACGTCAATTTACTTGTTTACCTATATATAACATTTAAATAATATTTATTCATTTCTTAATCTAGTATTCAAACCTCATTCGTATGATTTGCTCTATTTTCTAATTTTATGAATTAAATGCTAAAAAAATAAATTAATGAACAACTTTTTTGACGAGTAAACAGTTGAACAGTTACAGACGGCTTTAATTTCGTAAACATTTTATTTTGTTGGGGTAATTTACATATTGTAAGTTTTTTAATTAGAACTGTTCAGATAAAAATACTGTATATTGTCTCCTAAAGCTAATAACGCCAGAATAATCTGTTTTAATAGAAATTTGAATATAGCGCCAAATTATATCTTTGATTAAATGTTAGCCTAATATAAATTGAAATCGCATTTAATGTGTTTTAATAACATGTCTTAATTAAATGAATTTATGAAAAATGCTATTTTATTATTCATTATATTGTTTATAAAACAAATAACATGTTTTGATATATAAAATAAAAATTTAATGAATTAATTTGAGACGTTCTGTGATTGCTGTCTGTATTAACAGATTTGATATTATTAACAGACACTCTCACATTACGGCTCCCGAGCCAGAACTGACTCAAGAAACATTAATTTGACTCGCGAAAAGCTTTTAAAAATTATATGAATTATTTATTATTACTATTAAAAGTTTTCCAAAAATAAATGTATGTTTAATCTTATAAAAATATAACTTAATTTTAAATATTAAAGTTGCATCATTTATCATTTAAAACTATATCATTACGATAATCAGGTTTGTGTTTTCCTTTCATATTATTAACAACGTCAGGGATAACCAATCATCGACTTTTCTAGGGGGTATAGGAATTTTTTGGCGATTTTGGCGATTGTTTTTATTGCGGTTTTATTAGACAATTTTCCATTTTTCCAAATTTCTAGGGGGTATGACTTCCCGTCAAAAAATACTCCCTACACCACACTTCGTTATCCCTTTAACAACATTATTAACAAATTAAAATTTATAAAACAAAATATGAAATAAAATAATCATTAAAGGTTTTCATTTACTGTTTGGGAATTAAATAGATTCTTTATTTGTAAAAGTTTAGATTTTTGTTCAATTGATATTAAATTCAAACAAAGGCTTTTTCAATGTTTATTCAGGAAATTTTATAAATTAAAATTTAACAAACGAAATCAATTGATTTTAATTTTTCTCTAAACGCTAAAACATTAGTTTTATTAATAAAATTTCATACACATACAAATGAACACATACAAAGTACTCTTATTAAAAATATAGTAAACCAAAGCAAAGAAGTATTTCAATTAACACATGTCTTCATTGTGCAATATCAGATACAACTTTTCAACTCATAAATACAGACAAAAATTTTCTGCTTTTTCAGCTCTAACCTGCCATTGAGATAGTGCTGTATAATAATTAACGTTTTGTAAATTTAATAAGTTCAACACTAATGGAAATTTGTATTAGTGTGGGACTTATTACAATACGTAGATTATTTTATAGCATTACCACAATGATATTAATAGGTAAGAGTAGAAAAGAAGAAAAGTTTCGTCTCTAGTCATAAATAAATTATTGAATAAATAATTTTCTGGCTTATGGATTATATTTTTTCACATTTTGGCCCTTTAGTCAAAATAATTTGAGAACACCTGTTAAACAATATAATTCATATTATTTTATAACAATTTTATTTCAAAGCAATAATAGCATAATATTTATGAATTGTACACTATTTGATCACATGATAGCTTAAAATACAACTTTTGATTGCATTTTGCAATAATATTCTCTAATTATTGGATAACACATAAAGTATTGACTAAAGAGTGCTATCATTTGCTAACGTGTCAGACATTGCATGCGTTCATTGCATTGGTTTTCATTTTCTTTCATTCAATAAATTAAGTTTTATTTATAAAATATTTGTTTGATTTATGTCTCAAAAAGAAATGAGTGACGAAAGTACAGCTACTTGTGTTGTCTGTTGTCAACACATTAACCACAACAACAAGAAAGCCATTTACGCGATCGGCTCTTGTGATCATTCGGTGTGTTATGAGTGCTCCACAAGAATGCGAGTTCTTTGCAAACAAAACGAGTGTCCGATTTGTAGACAACCTCTCAATCAAGTAATCAATGAGTCGTTTGTCGTTTGTCTCACTTTTTATTAATCACTTTTGTATTTGTTTTAATTCAATCACAGGTTGTGTTCACGCGATCCAAACACAAGAAGTTCGAAGAATTTGATCTAAAGAAATGTATATATCATAACAATTATGGCATATATTTCGAAGACGAGGAGTCACTCGAGTCTTATGGCAAACTGTTGGAACATCCCTGTCGTAAATGCAAGAATAGATTACCGTTTAAGACTGTCCATGACTTAACCACTCATCTCAGGTATTATTTCTTTACCGATAATCAGTTTTTAAAAATTAATTGATGTGATTGTGAGCACAGGAAAGAACACGAAATGTTTTTATGTGACTTATGTGTCAATAATCTGAAAGTATTTTCCAATGAATTTAAATACTATTCTCGAAAAGAGTTGGTTCGACATCGAAAGACTGGCGATCCTGACGAGAGGAGCCATAGGGGACATCCCATCTGTACTTTTTGTGACGTAAGATATGTAGACGAAGACGAACTACACTTCCATTTAAGAAGAGAACACTTTTATTGCCATTTTTGTGATCCTTCGGGTTTGAGTCACTTTTACGGCGATTACAGCGCTTTGAGAGACCACTTCCTCTCCGATCACTTCCTGTGTAAAGAGTGTGACTGTCAGGAAGAGAAGTTTACCTGTGCTTTCAGAAGCGAAATTGACCTCCAGGTACACATCGCTCAATTGCATTCACAAAACATGAGTAAATCAGATCTTAAAAAAGCAAAGACTTTGTCATTGGATTTGTTTATACGACAACGAACTGGACTTCCGGTCAACGATCAGAAGAGGAATAATAAAAGAGAACAGAGAAGACCGAACAACACCTATAATAACGATGATATGGAAGCAGATTTGACCGCAGATGATGTCGCCTCAAGCAATGAGGCCGCGAGTAGTGTTATCACTCAATTACCCCGACCTGAAGACTTCCCGCAGCTCTGCACAAATGCTACAAATGTTACAAATAATTCGATTCAAAACAATACTGAAGTGAAAGAAACGGCAAAAAGTAATCGAAAAGACAACTCTTATAGCGTTTATGTCTCCAAAAATCCTAAACTAAACACAACAAATGACGAGGAATTTCCAGCACTTCCCGGTTCCAGCTCTAAGAGTCCTCAAATTAATAGCTATAATTCTTTGGCCTATAATAAACTGAAAAAACAAAAGCCGTTAAATTCGAATGGATTGAAAGCACAGGTAACTAATGTTAACAATAATTCACAATCAAAAACCATTAATTTAATCGAACCCACAATGAAATCATTGACACAAAAAAACCAAAACACAAACAACCCTTTGATTATCAGCAGAGAAGAGTTTCCCTCACTTCCAGTGACAAAGAAAAAGAATTATTCTCGAAATTCAGGTCAAAGTTCAACTAAATCTAATAACAATTATGAGTCAACTGAAGCTAATAAGAGCCAAAACATAGAGTGGAATAACGGAATGCAATTCGATAATAAAAATACTAATTTTGAAAAATACGAATTTAATAAAAACTCTTCAGAAGTATCGAAATTAAATGATATAATGAAGTCTTCGGATGTAATGAAGACTTCGGAAGTAATGAAGTCATCGAATGTAATGAAATCGTTATCGAATTTCGATGAATTTCCGATTTTAGAAACTAATAAAAAGAAAACTACAAAAAGTTTTGCGCCTCCAAAGCCATTAACGCCTAAGCCTAATACCCCACCTCCCGGTTTAACTCCAATAAATAAGAAGAACAGAAACTTATCTCTTAGTTCTGTTGCACAACAAGTAATTATTAATCCCACTAATGAGAACTCAATGGAATCGTTAGATGTGAATGAGTTTTGTTACATAAATCCAATTGATTTTAACGAAAGAAATCAATCACTGGTTAGAGAAGTGGAGGACGTTTTGTGCGATCGCTCAAAGTTTCTCATATTTAAGGAAACTTCAAAACAATTTCGTCAATCGCTCATTAGTGGCGATCAATACTACCAGAAATGTATTGATTTGTTCGGTAGGAAAAACTTTAGCGCAATATTTTCAGAATTACTCGTATTATTACCTGATATTCAAAAGCAAAACCAATTATTAAGAGCCCAACAAAATGAATTGAAGAACTCTAAGGGAGCCATTCCTAAGGGATCCAAAATTCTTAACGATTCTAATTCTAATGAATTTACTATTTGTCCCAAATGTAAACAAGTGCTCATTGATAAGGACCAAAGCCAACACATGTCATCTCATTAGCATTTATTGATTTCAATTGACACTAATCTCTAATCTAATCTAATTTTGAGGGTTTAGTTATTTTTCTACAATAACTCAATTCAAATGTTATAATAATAACGAAATGAATGAATGTTTCTCTTAATGTTGTTTTTCGAGATTTAATATATTTTGTTATTATTAATGATTTTTAAAATATAATATTTTAATAAAATAAATGAAAATATTTTGCGAATCAAAAATTTTGTTTGTTTTGCTTTATTCAATAAAATGTCACAAATATTTTGTTAATTTATATACAAATACGCACTCGCAGTGTTAGGCTATCTATGAGTTTTGCGATCACTGAATGGCCGAATAAATTATTTGCTTTTTTGCTTCACATAAATGTTATTTAAAAATAATTTCCTATTTTTTCCGATTAATTAAATTATAATTTCATTAAATGATAAAATATTAACAATTGTTTTATTTGCTAATAATTATGAATAATATGAACGCAGCGTTTGGAGCGGCGAAAGCGGGTATTGCACTAACACATCCATTGCTATTGCATTTGGATAATTTGTCTAATATTTATAATGTTTAGGTACGGCTTTTGATCCGATTGGTTATATACTAAGACCTCAAGTTATTCTGCGATTTATTTGTTGGGTAAGTCTACTATTAATAACACTTTAAATATTTTTAATATTTCAATCAAAGGATTGCATAAAAATAGTATAAATTTTATTGTAATAAATTGTTATTGTCTTAAAATTCATTTTTTATTCAAATATATTTACACAAATGGCAGTACTTTAAGCAAATATTATCCAAATCTCGTTATCTACTTTCAAACTCTATAATTTTGTGTTATTTAAAGCCTTGTTATACAGTAAAGTAACATTTCGGGGGTTATCTTAAATAAAACTATTTTTATTTTAATATGTAATACAATACTTTCGTTTGAGTATATCATAAGTTATAAAACACTTAATTATTTATTACATTTAAGATTACAGTGAAATAAATCTCATTTAAAAAATATTTATTTTATATAAGTTATTTACTTTATTAATATAGTTGTGTTCCGTTATTGTGTTTGGATGCATATCAGCTAAAGGCTGGTATAAAGTGGGCTCTAAAGAAAAATGTTTATACAATGATGATAACAACGCCTGCAGATTAGGCTCAGGTCTTGGTCTCATTGGTTTCTTAGCGAGTATTGCATTCCTTGTTATGGAGGCTTTATTTCAGAACTTATCGAGCGTTAAAATAAGACGTCGTGTCGTAGCTTTCGATCTCGGATTTTCTGGTAATAACTCAATCAAATTGAAATTTAGACAAATATCATAAAAGTACATAAAAGCCTAATCTTAACCATTATTACAATTAAGTTTAAAATTAATTATTTATCAATTTTTATCTTTAATTGAGTAAATAGTCTTAAAACACTTTAGGGTTGTGGGCTTTGCTTTACTCAGTATGTTTTGCATATCTTGGAATTTTATGGTCGAAATCTTCTCATCCGCCGTTAGGAGAAGGAATTAATAGCTGCAGAGCTGCCATTGCGTTCTCATTTTTTTCCATCGCTTCGTGGGTTAGTTTTTGTTTAATTACATATAAAACTACGCAACTATTTATCATCGATTGAATGGATTAACTGTTGATAAGATATTTTAAATTTCAAATTGTTTTCATTAAATTTTCGGTGTTTTCAAACGCCCTTCAAATGTAAAATTTAAACTTTGTTTTACAGTGAAAACTATGGAATTTTAATTGTTTTCTAATTTTTCTATTGTTTGTTCCATTGAATTTATTCTACCAGTAATTAGTAACAATGCTTATACTTTATATCAGTAGTACTGAAACATTGCTTGCGAACCAAAGCTGCCAAATGAAATCTTAACCAAGCACATGCACATGTATTTTTTGTAATGAACTCCATACTATTGTAGAGTTATAATAATTTTCATTGCGAGTCCCATTTAAATGAACCTCCTTTGAATAAACCTCTTTATTGTGAAGTGAGACATTTTTATTTAAATATGATAATTAAAATGATGGGCTCAACAGTTAGCCTCAAATAGTTAGTTGCGTAACTGTATGTGCTGTATAAGTTTCACTAATTTTATAATATTTATAGAAAATCATAATTTAATTAATATACTGTACAATAGGCTGGTTGTGCTTACTTTGCATATACTCGTTGGACACAGGGCACAGATATGTCACAATTTGCGACTGGATTTGAAAATGAAGATATTGTAACCGGTGCAGGATATTCTGCATATACAGGTGCTGCAGAGGAGCCAACCTATCAGGACAACCCATTCTCGACTACAGCACAAGACCAAATGATGGGCTCTTCTATCAACTATACAGCGCCTGCCTATTGATTCTGATCATTCACTTAATTAAAACTAATGCAATTGTTTCCAGAAATGTATGGAAAACCAAAAATCGGTGTTTAAGTTAACGAAAGATATTATGTAACGAAAGGATTGATATTTATGTTGATGTGACAAATAATACCTTATTTTAAACATTTCCAAACTTTATAGTCTCTATTCATCGATAAAGTGTTAGTGAAAAAGATTTGAGTTATAAATATTTATCAAATAACTAATTCTTTTATCTCAAATACAAATTTGGTTTTTGTGTTCAAATGAAAACAAATAAAAAATATTATTTGTGATTAATTTAATAATTTTTTATAACAACTTAAGCAATAAGTTCTCTGATTAGAAAACAAATCTAAAATTCTTAATGTAGTAACAAAACTATTGAACATTTATTATTTACTCAACACATTTCACACTAAGATATAATACTCTTAATTTGATTTTAATGTTTAGCACCAAAAGACAAAGTAGATATTGATCCTATGTTAATAGAATCCACATATTTGTATTTTGTTAGTGTTTAAAACACGTTTTTAATACCTTTTTAATGTTTAATTTTATTTTTCCCATCTATTAATTCAATTAACAATAAATACATGAATACCAGTAATGAATTGAAAATGAGTGTAAACTTTGATTTTAAGTTTTACGTTATTAAACAATTAAAATAACTAATCATCAAATCCAATAATTTCGTATAAAATTTATGATTATATTGTTAACAAATTAATAGATAAATAAATTTAATTTATAAAAAGTGTAAAATTAAAGTATTATTTATTAAACTATATAAAACACTGTATAATCAAATGAATAAATTAAATTTAAAATGGCTTTCAATGCAATTAATATTCAATAATTTGAATTAAATAAATCATAATTATATCAAAATTTTAATCTTTTTGATATAAGAAAAAAACATCGATTATTATTTTGTTATTTAGAGAACTTTTTGCACTTTAGTTACTTTGTATAAGCCTAGTAGGGACTCAACATTGGAACGATTTCGACTCTTACCTGACATTGAGGTTGTTTTGTGAAATAATTTACGTTTTGTAATAAGTTCAATGCTAATGATTGTTTGTATTAGTGTTGAACTTATTACAAAACGTAAATTATTTTACAAAACAAACTCAATGTGAGTTAAGAGTTTAAATCGTTCCAAAGTTTAGTCCCTATCTATTAGATATAAGCTTCACATTTTTGTTTAATTTGCTTGTTCAGATTTTTTAATTATCAAGCAGTTTTTTGTGAATAAATTATGCACCATATCTTCCCTGTGCTTTAACTCACAGGCTGTTGAGCTCTCGTGTAAATGCGTGGCTAAAATCCATATACAGTAATAAAACAAGAATGACCATTAATATATCTCCGCTTCTCAAATTAGATATTTTTTCTTTGTTATCAAAGAGCTCTTTATAT
>JAQGCF010000450.1:0-10259 GCA_034699405.1 Hermanniella punctulata | reverse complement strand
AACACTATACCCCCCCTGAATCGCCAAAAAAAATTTATACCCCCTCCTAGAAAAGTCGTTGCGTGCCCATCCCTGACTATAGACTAACCAAATTTTTGTTAGATCACACATCGATACAAAGTTTTTCAAGTACCGGTATTTCTCTTTTGCCGAATTGCTTATAATTCTCTCCCTTTGTTTTATAACAGATTGTAATTTCAAAATTAATTTGAGTAAACTTAAAACTAATGATAGGATTTCTTAATACAATAATATCTCAAATATGGTTTCACAGAGAAACCCAGAGTTTCATCGAATTTATTAAGCAATTGTGTATTGTTTACTAACAGTAGTTGTAGAAAGTGCGTCAAAAAACATTTCTTACTTTATCTATACTACGCATCAAACAATAGTCACTTATACTATAAGTCTTATAGATATAAAACTTATAAATAAAAAAATAAATAAATCTTTCATTAATAGCAAATAGAGTTTGTGATTACATTACTTTACCGATTAGCAACATATCTGGATCATTCCAAGAGCCGGGTCCTACAATTTTATCAAATAATAAGTAAATTATTAAAGTTATGTAATCTTTTTCGTGAGAAAGTTAGCAAATGATACAAATAATTAATCAAATGTCAATTTATTAATCACAAACGGAAAACATAGTATTTCGAGCACATATAGGACTATATTTAATAATTGCACACAATTTCTAATAATTACCACTAATTTCTAATTGAAATTTATGGATATTTAGAGTATATACTCGGTATAACTTAGTGCTGTATAATAATTCTGTTTTTATATGTTTTAAAAACAACTTAAATCTAAACACTTAATCGTTATCTCATGATGTTGTAAGTGATTAAGAGTGTTATACAGACTGTGCTGTATATACGTTCTATTAATCAACATATTTGCAAATTTTCAGTATTATGTATTCAATCAAAGATATCTTTTTGTAAACTTGTGTACATCACAACTATTTCACCTCTACTGCAGAATAAACTATCTATACTTACAATTTCATATCGTATTCTCTACTGTATTCTATACAAACAATCGGTACAAAGAAGTGGTTTATAAGTTTAGTTCTAATTTAATGATATTCTTTAAAAAAATATAAAAGTTAGTCACCATTTCTGTTAAGGTAGTTCTTTGTGATCACTAAATAGTAATTAAAACAATTTATAGACGCTTTAAGCAATAAACTGGTACTTAAATGTTTGGGTAAGACATAAAAATTCCTACAATACAACTGCTGAAACTCATTGTGAATTTAAAAGGATAATACAATTAATGGATATGTTTTAACTTTAAACTAAATGAGGATATACTGTACTGTACTGTATATTATTACTAACCTTACAAATAAAGGGCAAATGATTTATTGAAAGTATAGGTATTGTGTGGATTCAATCCATTCAATACATTGTATTTTTGGAAATAATTGTATATTAAGTGAATGTTTTGAATTACATAAAGACAAATCCATGGTTACCGTCAGGGATAATATCCTCGAGTTAGCTAATTGTACATTAATAGTGCGCCTAAAATGCACTTTAGTTCTTATCTATAGTGATCTAATTTATTGATCTCTACCTAAATCTGAAACGTTTGACAAATGATGAGTAAAACGAAAACACATTTATTTCTGATATCAATAATAATTATTAAGTCAAACATAAAACAAAGAAAATAATTAATTAACAAATTATACAAACCGTGATATAAAACCAAAACGTCCTGATATTTAGCATAAAAATCTATAATAGAGGCAATACTACTCCAGGAGTCCTCAATATCATCAAAATTACGCCAATAGTTACAATATTTGGCAATTTTTTTGTAATCAGGATTTTTCCCGATTTGATATGCGGGCCAACTGCAGGCGTACGCAATTGAGCGACCTTTAAGAGCAAATAATGATAAAAATAAAATTCACTTAAAATGCAAGTCATTTCTGACCCGTAGAGTTCAGTGCGTTTCCCATATCTGGATACATGTTTGTCATATTGTCTGTGTCTGCATAACAACCGTCGAGTTTAAGTGCGTCGACATCCCATTCGGCGTAAGTCTCTGCGTCTAAAGAATCGTAATCAAAGCCGTCAACACCTCTTGAACCTGGATATCCCCCGCATGTCTTTGTTCCGACGTCACCATATATTCCAAACAATAACCCCTTAGAGTGTATATAATCCGCTAAAGCTCTTATACCACTTGGAAATCTTCTGTGATCGGGAACCAATCTTTGAGTGGTGGGGTCTCTCGTCATCTCAGGCCAACAGTCATCTATGTTAACATACTTATAGCCAACATCTTTAAAGCCATCGGCAGCTAATCTGTCGGCCATATCCTTGAATAGCTGTTCATTAATGCACTCATTTGGATAGTTTTGACAATCAATATTACAGGTATAGCGGGCCCATGCCATCCAACCCATTGGTGGGGTTTTCAATAACCCATTGTCGAGTGTATTTATGCCATTCAAATATATAACTAATACGAAAAACAATTCCACAATTGGATTGAATATTAAGTTTGAATTCATAATAAATACAAATACTTTGACTTTTAATGAATTGATTTTTCAATCAATTTATTTCTCAAAATAACTACTTATAACAGAAATAATAAACCTATCACTACAAGACTCAGCCCATTGTTGTTATCAAATTAATGAGTTCAGAGTACCGGTACTTGAATTTCATAACTAATCGCAAACTTATCGCAAAACTCGCATTACTTTCTAACTATAATTAAAACATTTTATGTGAATTCGATAAAAAATTGATTTTTATTTTCTAACATTTTATTCATAATTTAATTATAAATGATTTAAGATTTTTGCGTCAAAATAAAGCATTTATTTATAGACATATTCAATGGAAAAAAAGAAATTAAAAAAATATCTAAAAATCTCCAGAAGACTTAAAGTTTTAGAGTACAGGTATTTGAAAAATGTAAAAGTTTTGGGATTTCTAAAGAGAGATAACGATAAGGTCATGTATAGTAATTCAAATCAAATTAATCCTTGTAATTGATCCAAACCATTCAAGGCTTATCCCTTGCTTTTTGCACTTTAAAACCTCAGTTAACTCTCTAAAGATCCACAAATAGCTACATGTATTAAAAAACAGGATTTCTTAACACACTTTAGGATAGGCTATGAATGATAAAACATATCATTAAATATTTTGATGGAATCTAATCGACAAAATTTTAATCATCGTTTGAAGCCATGAAATTTGATTTTTAAAAGTATTAAATAAAGTATACATTTTGTAATACATTAAATAATTATTAATAAAAAACGAAACTTTTTCCAAAACTCGAGATTAGATACGGGTTTACCAACAAATTAACTACAAATCTGGTAATAAATTGGAGGAAATCCACAAATCAATTCTAACGGATAAGTTATCGGGTCTTGAATTTGGCTTAAGAGCAAATCGTTTAAAACTTAGTTAACATTAAATAAACATAACTTATCGTTGATTTATATAATGGATAACTAATCAACAGATCGTCTCAAACATAATGTAAACGTTTTTTTAAATAAAAATAATAATAAAACAAATGAATAATTTTTAAATGCAAATGATTTTAATATAAAGTCAAATATGCAAATCAAGGGATAAAGTAAAGTAAAGGCACATTTCGTTCATATAATTTCATAATTTAGAGATAATTCATATGAAATCGAGTAATAAATTGATTAAATGAAAACCAAATAATTTAGTAATTGATCTGAAATATACAGTAATGACGGCTATAGAGCACCAAATCATTAAATATTTAGAAACGAACATAATTTCAATATAGTTTGCATGCATTAGTTGTATCACAGATACACAAGTGAGACCTTCCGATCATATAATAAAATTTTAAGCTTAACTCTCTATTCAGAACACTTGTCATCCAATTTGGTTACAAATCCAATAATAATAAAAAATTAAAAAACAATTCAAATTTACTTTAAATTCTAATAATTGATTCAATAATCAAAATTCAATACAAAATTCATTCAAAACAACTATAAGACGTGATTATAATTTTGTTAAATAATTAGTTGAGTTACGATTAATTCATATATCAATACTAAACACAATTAATAATAATATAATAATAAATTGGGTAAAAAAAGTTACTCCAAATCCACTTCTGATGCTTTCATTCAAAAAAACATTTGAATAAACTATAATTTATTAATTATCTAATCTTTTGATTCCGTTTTAATTTCATTCGACAATATTTTCAACAATTTCTCTCTCTTTTCGATTTCTGCGTTAAGAGTCCGCTCGAGATATCTTTGTTTGTCGTTCAGATGACACACATAACTGGTCGCCTCGTGTAATATCATAATCCTCGGCGGCCTCTTCTCTGCGCTCTTCAGCTTTGGTATCTGATCCTTGAGATTAATAAAAGCGTTTCTCAAATGATCTCTTCGTTTGCGTTCGGAGTCGTTGTGTTCGCGTCTCCTCATCGGCGGAACTTGTTTTGCGAACTTCTTCGCATTGGCGGTCGCCTCGTCGTCATCCGATTGTTCCAACCGTTCATTTTGTTGGTTATTGTTAGTGAACTGATGACTTGTGAGCATAACTTTACGTTCTGATGAAACCGTTGATATCTTTCTTCGTGTCGAGAATTTGCAGTTCTTTTGTTTTAACTCCGAGTCTTTCGAGTCGTTTGTGTCCACAAAACTCTTCGATTTGACGAAATGCTTGTCATTACTAATAATTCTAACGGTTGGAGTAACTGTTGGCTCAGGCAATACATTGGGTTCAGCGATCTTACAAGTGATGCTTGAATTTGCTTTAATTATTTTAATTCTTTTGCCATTAATTTTATGGCATTTTATTTTATTGCCTGTTCTCGACTGAACTTTATGTTTGGGATATATTAAGCCTAATATCAAATGAGTAAATGTTTTAATAATTATACACAAATCAAATACCGGTAAGACTTGAACTTACTTTGAGTTTCATAATTATTTTTCGATTTACTCCTATTTTGATGACTTATATGACCCGAACCTCCGTATGAATGATCATTAATAAGACTCTCTTTTACTTTGGCGAATGAAGTGCTCGAAGACATGAGGTTAGAGTCGCGACAACTACTAAAGTCCGTGTCATCCATAGAGGACTGACTGTCGTCCATATCGTCATTAGAAGAAGTGTCACAACAAGTGGACAACAGGTCATTGAAAGTGTAAGATATCGCGAACGGAGAAGTGCCCAAAGCGTTGAATGGGGTGTCGGGACGGCATTGACTGCGACCACAGATCCGCAATGCATTCGAACTACAAGTGTTGTGGTTATGACACGCATTGGTGTCTTCAATACACTGTCCCGACCACATGCAGTCGTGCAACACATCCACGTTGTGTGGCATTGAGTTGTCGTTAATTCCCATTTCATTAGAGTTAAAGTCAACTAAATCTGAGACCAAATCCAACTTAATCGGTGGTGACTGTGGGGGAACTAACAGAAAGTCATCGAATTTCTTCCAGATGTCTTCACAGGGAGACAAACAGATGTCTGTCGTCAAGTCATCGCTTATATCTTTGAGTTCACTCAAAACATCGCAATCAAAACAGGGATGCGTTGAAAACACATAATTATTTGAATCGATTTTTACCGGCATTTCTGATACCAAACAAATACACATTAAATACAATTCATATATAGTAAGTCATCAAAAACTATAGTAATATAACATAAAAATATATAAAAACTAAGTATAACTTCAATTCAAGTTTTTTATTCAATAAAACAAAAAAAACTTTTCTATAATTTGAGAGTTTTTTGTTTGCAATACATTCACATTCGCAACAAATTATTATTATATTACGAAATCGTATAGATTTTCAAGTGTTGCGTAAGACTTGACTCAGACTTTGCTTTATTTAAGGCTAATGTCTCTTAGACTGCAGACTAACTACTACTGTAGTACACTGTAGTACGTATACACTATATTATATATAGCTGTAGAGAATAAAAAGAGTGGAATTTAAAGGGCGGGGCGGGGCCTATACGTACGTTTTGGCGCCGGTAAATGCCGGACACCTTTAAATGCATTTTTTAAATGCCCTATACTTTGCATTACTACCTATTATTGAATTAAACTCTTATTACAACACAATTAAATGTATTAATGAATTAATTTGTGTTTCGTTTGAATAACGAAACGATTACTTATATAACATCACTAATCGTATTGAAGACAACAATACTTATACTAAACACTCCATTAAATCATATTAAACACTAATTCAGTTCATTAGACTTTCATTAATACCTTTTATTCAATCAAAATAATTATAAAATTATGTAATAATTACTTAATTATAAGTATTTAGTCATTTGTTATTAAATACCGGCATTACATACCGGCAAACAATATACTAATGGTTGCATTCATGCAATTCATGCGCTTTTATGCGCTTATATATAGCTATAAAATTGTTTTATAAAATAATTATTACATAAATATTAAAATAAGTGTTTAATTCGTTAGACTTATAGTTATTCACTTACTTCGACATATAGTGAAATAATAATTGAATTTAAAAACTTTAAACCATTAATAAAATTGCGGTCACTATTGAAATAGTGTTCACTTTAAAAGGAAGAGGAATTGCTTTGTCTACAAATTTATGCTATAGTCTGTACACAAAATACGTCCTTTTAATAATTATTATAGTTATTATTAATTAAATTCTATAATTAATATTAAATGTGTTACAAACAACTTGAGTTAAATCATCTTAAGATGTTTTTAATATAAATTCTATAATAAAATCCAAAATTAACACTAATTTCTTTGTAACTAATATTTTGTGTTAAATGTATTTATTTGCCATTTCTTATGAATTAAATATTTTTCGCGCTCTTATTGTGTATAACATAATTCAGTGCTTTAATACTATGAATAGGAATACGAGCGCGAAGTCAATTGAAATTCATGGAATGCTTTAAATATTTCACAATAAGTGGAAATGAGTTGTACTCTAGTATTGATAACATTTATTAAGAAATTTATTTCTATCGTATTTTCGATAGCTTTTGAATAATCTTTTTATAAATATTATAAATAATACTAAATATATTATATATTGCCTCACAATTGTGTAAAAGCACTCAATATATAAATAAAGTATAAAACATTGTATTCAAATCAAATATAAATTCATTTTATCTTTGAATCTCGATTTGAGTGAATTTCTATAAAAATTTATTTGAAATACTCTGTAATATAAACTTTATATTAAGTCAATTAAAATAAGATTAATTCAATAATAGATAGCATATCACTGGACGGTATACTGTATGCCATGTATTGATGTATTCTTTTGTCATATGAGTTATCAGTTCTTATATAAGACAAGTGAATCATTTGGTGTATAGAATTGTGGAGTTATTGTGAATACCGGACCAAATGTTGATTAAATTACATAAGAGATAAACAATGCTAAACATTAAACATTACTTTCGAGATTTGCCTCACATCACACGTATTCCTATCTATTGTTTAATTTGCTATTCAAATAAAACTTCACTTAAAAAGTCTAAATTAAGTTCATTTCCAAATCTATCAAAAATTTTAATCCATTTATAAATAAAATGTTTTACAAATAGTATTTATAAATAGTTTAATTAAAACTAAATTCAAAGGATTCTAAAGTTTACTTATGTTTTCATTGGAATTAATACGAAGTATATGTATTGAGTAAATAAATGTTTCAAACAATGGTCTCTAAAACTTATTTTTACTCTTATTTACAAACTTATAAAAACCCTTTAATGCAATACAAAAACAAAATTTTATTATTGAAATCTTATCGCAATCTTTTGCAAATACTGTACATTAATGGGTTCACAGACTAATCGTAGGTTTGATAGGTTTCAGATAAGATATTTTGAGAAATATGCAGTTTATATGCATTTATAGCACTGTATTTTCAAAAATATGCCACTAATAGCAAAACAAGACTAAATCACTATTACATAACTTCTATCTCTGATTAATTTAAAAATAGATACAAATAATAATTTTTAATTTATTTTAATGTATTATAATTTTAAAAATATTTTTATTTCATTATTTTCTATTAAAGTGTATTTAAAAAAATTATTATTTATATATTATTGTATTTTTAAACAATACATAAATATGTCTCTGACGCACACACATTAATGGAAATAAATAATACATGTTATCTAAATTTTATCTTAAATAAATCTTTAACTAAAGAGTTGAAATTTAATAAAATTATAAATAAATGTTATGTTTAATATTATTGAATTTTCTTTTAAAACGTTACAAATTCTTACCAATCGGAGGACAATTTTTATCATACAATTCAAAAAGACTTTCCATGACTTAAGTTATTAAAGAAACAAAAATTGTTGAACAAGTATATTCTTCAATAGTATATGAATTTAAATATGATTTTTACTTATTTTTACACAATTTTTAAAAAATAGTTTAGTTTCTATAAATTTTATAACAAAATAATGATTTATAGCAAACGGTGAATGTGAGTTATCAAACGGTAAGTGAGAGAAATCAAATTCAAAAATGTGTCTAAATTTTAATATTCCATTTGATTGGTTTGAAATAATTTGATAAAATTTAAAGCAACCTCTAGATTTGGACTAAACACATAAGATTATCATTTTATAATCAATTTAATGTAATGGCATGTGATTATTGTGATCCTGGTGTTTGCACATCTGTAACTAAATTCCAACTCAACTACTTATCAACTAATCCCAAAATAGATAAGAATTTACTTTATAAAAGGAACAAATGCGCTGTTATTTTCTATGCATTTAAATTTAATGATTTATATTAAACAAAACACACAAAATATAAAATATTTAATATTTACAATATATAAATATAAGATTTAAATATCCAAATTTTATTAAAACAGACGTTACTGATCAAATGGTGCACTTAAGTCTAATACACTGTATACCGGTGCACGCGCTGAAGTAAAGACAACTACAAAGTGACTTAACATAAATCAAGCCATCATTGTATAAATGCGAAACCTTGCAATCAGTCATTAACAGAGTCAAGGCTTTATAGGAAAATTCAACTTTTTATGCAATAATTTTATTAATTGGAATTACAAAAATCTTATAGAGTAAACCTTATATAGCATTACCTCATATTTGAAATACGGGTACTGTTTTTATATATGTTAGTTTTAGTACTTATTAAAAAAAACTTATTTATTCGTTTAATTCATATTTCAAGTTATACAGTGGTATTGTTAGTTTTGCAAACAGTACTCTAAAGTAATGCTAAGCTAAATACATGTGCGAAATCTTATATAATACTCATTAAAAAGTTCAAATGAATAGCATAAAAATCAAGGCTTTCTTCTAAATATACGAATTAGAATACCTTTGCATTAGTTTAATGATCTATCAGAAGTGTTAAAATTTTAATACGCAATTTTCCCTCCTATGCCTTAATGATCTAATGTGTAAACGTCACTATTTTGTTTGTTAGATTAGTCTAGGATTTTGTTTAAATTAGATTAGGTTTGCTATTATAAAAAATATGAGCTAAAACTTTCAAAATATACTCTGTATAATCATTTTTATTATTAGAGAAAATATGCAATAATTAAACTATAATTGACTGTATTTATATTGTAATAAGAATTAGTCAACATTAATAATAATTTTAATATTGATATTAATTATGGAAAAATTTATTGCTGTACAGTACAGTACAGTACTATACCTATTTTAAAGATTTAAACAGAATTATTGTAACCATTAAATAATGCTGTACAAAGTACTTGTGTTTGTTACGATCTATTCATTTATCTAATTAGTTAAGTAAACAATAGGTGTACTTTATATTCTGATGTTACGTATTAACTTGATCTGTCAGATTCGTTACTATCAAGTGATCCATAAATTGATGATTTTTACTGATTTCTAGTTAAGGATTTATAACACAAATTCTCTCTTTAAAGATTTATTAATGAAAAACAAGTATTTCTTATGTTTTAAATAATTTTTATACAGAACTGAATTTTTCAATATCGTTAAATTTTTTATGAAAATATTTTCCACTACAATAAGACATGTTGTACTGTATATAATGTTTTCATTTTGAGTTTTATAATACAGATTAGATTATATCAGGGGTCGACAAGTAGGGGGGTAGGGGATATTTTGAAATACCCCCCCTAGAGAAAATTTTTTGGAAACACCCCCCCTAGAGATCGAGAAGAGAAC
>JAQGCF010000449.1:0-10264 GCA_034699405.1 Hermanniella punctulata | reverse complement strand
CATGGTTTAGACTGATATGGCCTTAAGACAAAACAAAACGTCATTTAAAACTCTATTGTCACCTCTATTAATAGATTGTCCAACTTAATAAAACTAAGACTTTTGCAAAAATAATGACAATTTTATTTTTTCAGACACTTTCAATAATAATTTATTTCTAAATGAATAACTATAAAATCCAATTATAATATAAAATAAAAATCCATTTACATGGACATAAATATCAATACAAAAAATTAATTGATTAATCAGGGTTTAAATGACTCATTTAAATAAAGTCAAAGTTGATCAATCAGGTCATGCCATTTGAACTACCATAAGAGATAAATTATTGTGTATCCATTGATTCAAATATGGTCTTCTATTATAACAAAAACTTATAACTAATTTTGACAATAGTGTTAAAGAGTGTAAAGACAATAGTGTATCACATGTTAAGCGTTTAGGTCTAATCACGTTTAGGTCAATTCGATATAGTCTTTATTACAGTAGTTTTATCCCATTTGTCTTTATATAAAATATCATATTTAAGACAAGTTTGAAATTAATTAAATAAGTTCGATATTTTTACATATAAATCAATATTTGTAAGTATAATATACTGTAAAAATTTAATTAAATTAAAAAACATTAAAAACCGGTACAAATTTACCTCATTTTGTGATTGAATGTCAGCCCTATAGAACTAATCAAACTAGAGTACTGTAGAATTGACTTTGTATTATAGAGTTACTTATTATGACTAAGCATTGATTATTGGTAAGGAACCGAACCCCACACACCTTCAGATTAAATCTAAATTCATTGAATAAAACTTTTTTATTGTAAATATCGTAAACGGAAGTAAAACACATTTGAGTAAATGCTTTCGAAAGCGTAATGTTTACTATCATAATAATAGTGTTGGTAAATATCAACCGTAAGTTTTGTCAAAACTTCGCTCAAATCCTAATACGAAAACATTGAATACTTGTAACAGAATATTCGTTACTAACAATATCTGGTTCGACGTCCGAATGTGGTCCGAGGTCTGACCCGATCGCGTGCGGCAAAGCCACAGTATTACGCGGTCAGTCGCATATTGGTATTCCAGCCGCGTGTTTTATGAGAGTAGATCCCGGGCCGTGTAGTCAAGACCTCATACGGATATACTTTGATTCGAAGACATATAACTGTAAAGCTTTTTCATATTCGGGTTGCGGTGGAAATGCTAACCGTTTCGTTTCGGTGAAGAACTGTTACAAATTATGTCACCCATACTATAGACAGAGGTTTATACCATTAGGCGCCGACACATCGGCTACAGTTAATCCATTGCCACCATATTGTAAGAAAATCTAATTTATTATTAAAATAAATTTATTAATTATTTTAAAGCCGATACTAAGACTCCCAGTAGTAAAGAGTCACCAAATGAACAGCCAGACGGGTCAGTAGATACAACAGATGACTCCACAACAAATCAATCCTCATTGTCAACAATTGAAGACTTAAATGAAGAGACGACAAAACAGGACAAAATGTTAAGGAGTTTGGCTAAAAGTTCGGCTAAAAATAGCAAAACTACTACTGACGCAAATGAGGAAAAAGATAATATACTAAAATCCTCTCTTTCTGAGCCAACAAACGACGAGAAGCCACAAGTTATTCATGAAAAGTAAGATTTTGTTAAAACTTTATACAAATTATTCAATATTTGACAAAATTTCAAACTTCTATAGGTTTGATACGTTTGCTGCTCAGATGCCTCAGATTGCAAGGCCCGGTTCATCACCTCTTCCTAATTCCTCCCCTAATGGACCTCCAAATGGTCCGCCTAATAGTCCATCGAGTAATTCTTCCCCTCAATCAAACTATGGGTACTTAACCAATATTCAGCACAAAAATTATAACCCAATCGGTGGTTATTTGCCCACAAAATTTGGTTATAAACCCCAACCGATAAGCCGACAGCAAACCTATTACACCTCATTTAAATAATCCGATATATAATTGTAATTTATGTCTGTTTTGTCTCATTTATAAGTTTTTGTGTGCAATTAATTATTCATTACTGTAATTACAAATAAATTATTTCGCGTTTCACACATTTATCTCTAAATTTGTTAAATTAATTAATATTTAATAAATTTATTTATCTTAAAAAAATGTTTTTAAAAATTATTTTAAATAAATTTAGTACATATAGAGTAATATTATAACAAAATATACTATTATTTACTGTAATATAATTAATTGTAATCAATTAACAATAGTAATACAATATACAGATATGGTGTATAACTGTAGATCTGAAGATATAGAGTACATGTAGTTTTGATCAAAAATATTAATAACAGAAAAATATGAATCAAATATTTGTTTGAATTAAAAATTAAATCAAATTACTAATTAAAATGTAGAAAATTATTCGAAACTTTGTCTGTTGGGGTCCTGTATTGTCTCTTATAGTAAAACTACTCATTATCTTAATATAACTGTTATCTGATATGGGGAGGAAAATTACTTTAGTTATATTTAATATTATAGTTATGTATAATCTCTGTCATTAATATTATTTTAATTTAAGATCTCATTTACATCACATGAGTCCTATGACTGCATTTACCGGTAATACATATACATTATATGTATATGGAATAAACATATTATACTATTATTTTAAGTTAATTTATGGTATTATTAGATAAATCACAAAATATTTGCTTATTTTATGAGAATTTTATTTATTTGTTTGACAAAACATTTACGACCAAAAGTATTGCCACAAATAACCAATTATTTGAGTGGAGTAATGACTCGTTTTTGTGATTTTCCACTTTTAATCCCGGGTTTGCACATACTTTAGAGTTAAGTTCAATACGAGTACAGAAATTATTTTTCAACTTATTGTTGTGTTCGGCCGAAGATTTCAATGCATAGCGTATTTGAGTTAATTCAGTAGAATTACAGAATATCTGCGAAGAAAAGTAGAGATATTTTTACAGATATAGGTTATAGGTATTAGATCAGTCTAGAAAATGACAGGTATTTTCTCTCGGTCTCAGTGAGGGGTATAGGATCATGGATTTGATTGAAGTTTTATGAAACAATTTCCCTATTTTACCTATTTTATCCCACTTTTTTGAATTTTTCTTTAGCAAAAAGGGAGTTCTGCAAAATCACATCACAGGAAGGGGTGTTTATTATCTATACCCTCTCCTTTGGCCACCTCTGATCTTAGACTAAAGAATTAAAATATAGACCAAAGAATCTTAGAGTGAAATTAATTAAAACAGTTGAGTAATGTTTCAAAATATAAAAGCTAAGAAAGGGAAAGGCTCTGTAAACTCTCAACTCATTACTTGCCTCCTATTTACACTTTGGTAAAAACACTCGCCTGTAATTTAAATGTACACGTTGCATAGGGGCTGGGTAATGCTCTCCCTTGATAAGTTGGTGGATTGACACGATTTTATATTATAAAAGACTTATTTCTACAAAAGTATAAACTTATTATAAACAGACCTTTGCTGTAGATTCTATGCAATCCATAAAATTGTAATCTAAACAACAAATAATTGTTTGTAAACTTGAATTATTCTTCGCATTTATCTCAACAACTTTTGACGCCTTCTTGTCATTATTGTATTTGTTGGTACAATTAGTTGTTATTTTAGTGGCGCAATGCGATGACATCATGAATGTTGGAGTCTTTGATAAGTCCAAATATTGTCCCTGGTAGTAATTCATATTAACTATGAGAAGAAATGCAATAAGTATTTGTTGATTCATTTTCAATAAATTGAAATCTATATGCTTTGGAAAAATTGTTGTAAAGTTTTATTTGCAGAAAACTTTTTCAAAATATAATATATAAATATTTTAGATTTAAGTTTCATATTTAAGGTACTGTAATAGAGTACAATAGTAACTAGTGTTGTCCATAAGCCCGAAAACCCGGGCTCAAGCTTCGCTTTGTTTAAAATATAGAGGGCTTGGACTTCAAGCCAGGCTAAGGCTTATATGAAAATACAGTAATACTTATGAATCCATTTATTTATCACATTCAGTTAGAGATATGAGTAAAAATATCTAGAATTTTAACATTTTTATACAAACTTCACTGTTATTAAAGTTGGAGTTTTTTTTAATTAAAACAATTAATATGAGTTTACAATTAAAATACAATAAATTTTTGGTTAAACTAATTAATTCAAAATTTTACTATTTTTCAATATTTTACTAACCGGTATTTTTTAAAGAAATAATTGGAACATTTATTTACTTAAACACTATCATTAAACACATTATTTACTATTATTATTACTTTAAAATATTCACTAATTAGCTATAAATCTTTGTATCACACATACACTTTAACCGGTTTATTGTGAACGCTTAGTAAAAACCCTAATATTGTGAATAAACTTTAAAATCCAAATATCAGATTTTAATGAAAAATAACTCGTTTATAGTGAAATTCAAGATTATCTCGTTAATAGTGAACACTTTTGTTTCACCGAACTGTTCACTATAAGCAAGTTTGAGAGTATTACAATTATGGAGATTTATAATGGGATAAAAAACATCAGCTATCTATCTCTCTTACTGATCACTTACATTTTTTTCTCTCTATTTTTACAATATGTATGCCAAAAATCAAGCATAATTTTGTATATCTCCAGAATACCCGGATTTTACACGTCACTAATAATTATACGTCACTTACACTATCAGTTCAGAAATGCTCAGAGCTTTCAAAATCTGAAAATAATATTAGTTGTAAAACATGTCAAACACTATTTCTTTCGTGCACTGTCTAAAGCCTTTCTTGTATTATCAAATAGCATTCTTATTGTTCAAATGCCTACCCATGTTTTCTAAGGTTTGTTAACAGCATAAAGCTATACATAAACAATAAATTGTTAAGCGATTACGAACACACTGTTTGCATACCATTTATTCCTTCAATAACTATAAAAATTGGATCACTTTTCAAAAAACACAATAAGAGTTAGTTTTTCACGATTACGGAATGATATTTATTGTCAACTTTATAACCATAAAAGTAAAATACCAGAAGACATGAAAAACGGAGTTTATAAGATCGAATGTAAGTCCTGTCCGAAAACATACAGTGTTTCAGAAAATAGGTGACAATCGGTTTTTTAAAAATAAGTGTCAGCCAAATAGGGTTCTGGGAGAAGTTTTTGGATAATATTTTGCATGCATATACCAATTTGTTTGCTTTATATTTTCACCTTGTTAAAATTTTATAGGAACAAGTACATTTTATAAAAATTTAAATTATATTTTTAAGTCCAGATCTCAAAAACTACGTGGAATTTTCAAAAAAAAGTTTTCACGATTTAAAAGCATTTTAAAAAACACTTGACACGTATTTTTTTATATGGCCAAAAAATGATGAACTTTGCACAGGGTGGCCAAAATTAATGAAATTTTCAAAAATATTTCAATGTGTATCTCTGTTGTTTAGAGCACTACATGCACGTTTCTAGACTCATTCGAATGGATTTTTAAATCTCTACAAATTTGTCATTGGTCAAATTTATCTAACTTATTAGACTTTCATTCAGGGATTAAAAATAATATTTTCTATAACTAATTGCATTATTCTCCATAGAGTTAATTTAACATTAGTCTAGTGTTATTATTAATCAAAATATTTTTAAAAAGATATATAAAATAATATTTTTAATCCCTGAATGAAATTCTTATAAGTTAGATAAATTTGTAGAGATTTAAAATCCTTTCGAATGAGTCTAGAAACGTGCATGTAGTGCTCTTAACATCAAAGATACACATTAAAATATTTTTGAAAATTTCATTTATTTTGACCACCCTGTGCAAAGTTCATCATTTTTTGGCGATATAAAAAAATACGTGTCAAATGTTTTTTAAAACGCTTTTAAATCGTGAAAACTTTTTTTGAAAATTCCACGTAGTTTTTGAGATCTGGACTTAAAAATATAAATTAAATTTTTATAAAATGTACTTGCTCCTATAAAATTTTAACAAGATGAAAATATAAAGCAAACAAATTGGTATATGCATGCAAAATGTTATCCAAAAACTTCTACCAGAACCCTATTTGTCTGACACTTATTTTTAAAAAACCGATTGTCACCTATTTTATGAAACACTGTATATCGGAGAAACGAAAAGTTATTTTAAAGTACGTAAAAAAGAACATGAATTGTAAGAAACGTTAATTATCGAGTCTGTATGTACACTCAAACCCTCAACTGTATGTTAAATTTGATAGCGTTGGTGCATCAAAAGTGTTCATTATAAAAGGGATTCACTATAAGCGAACTAATTTAAATAAATATTTGCCTACAAAAGCCTTTTGCTATAAAAGGATATTCACTACAAGTGAGTTCACTATAAACGGGTTTTAGTGTATTAGAGTATTTTGTAATTGATTTGAAATTTAAAAGTATTGAAAACTGTCACTTAAGTAATGAAGATTGTAAGTTAAGTAAGGGATTACCAAGCATCGACTTTTCTTGGGGGGGATATGGTAGAATTTTTTTAGGGAGGGGTATTTTTTAAATGCGCTCTAAATTAATGTTCTGTGCATACTTCTAAATTGTTTTCTCTCATTTGAGTGTAAAACGTGTGCAAAATATTTATATTCTTTAATATTTAATTTTCTTTTAAATTATTTGCTATTGTTTTCATTGAATAGCATTTACGGCAACTTTCTCGCCCTATCTCTCTCTCTCCATCTCTCTCTCTCTTTCTCTCTCTCTCTCTCTCTCTCTCTCTCTCACTCTCTTTCTCTCTCTCTTTCTCTGATGACGAATGACGAAACTATATACTACATTTTCTTCGAAAGGTGTAGTTAAAAATATTAGACTTAAAATAATTAAATATCTATTAAATTTATTAATACATAAATCAAAATCAAAATTTTCTTTTTATTTCCGCTTCTTAATATAAGAAAAAGGAGATTATAGATTTGTTTCCATCCCCTTGTTTTAGAAAATTCACAAAATGGTATAGGAACTGAACGCGTGTATATGACATTATATTTTATTAAAATCATTATATCGTTTACATATTGTTGACCAATAATAAGTCCCATTCATATATACAAATAATCCGCGAACATATTCATTAAGTTTTTCATTTTTCAATTGTCGTATATTAAGTGCGCACTCGTCAATCGTATCAAGTAATCTATCTGCCTCATTATACATTTCATCAATGGCTTCTTGTGCGCTATACTCTTGTTGTGCAATTCTAATAGATACTAAATTCATCCCGGCAGTATTATAATATAGTTCTTTTTTCCACGAATAAATATCATTGATCAAAATTCCTTGTTTGCTGACAGCGTAATGCAATTTTGTAATAATTGATTCGTTTTCTAACTCATGCAATTCATAACCCACTAGTAATTCTACTAATAGAAAATTGCACCTACAGAATCCATCAATGCTAATCCGATAATCAAGATATTCTCCTTCAGTTAGACCCACCTCTTTTCTAAAATTATAATACTTTTTTAAAGCTAATAAATATTCCATTTCTATATTTATTAAGCGGTTAATTTGATTTTGAGACATCCATTCTTTGAAATAATTTATACATTTTCCGTATAAGCCTTCTAAAGAATTTTCGTCAATTTGTTTACTCTCATTAAATACATTAATCCAGTTATCAATCATTTGGAAATTATTTTCCAGCATATCGTCTAACATAAATAAAAATACCAAATAAAGTGTTACATAATATAAATGTTGCCTATTATTAGTACAATTATGAATATAAGCAACACATTTAATAAGATCTTGAGTGTCAATCCATTTATATCCCAAATAGTTTGATACAACTGTCTCGACTTCTTTTTTTATTTCTTCTTCATATTTATTACTCAGAGCAGAGAAGTGTAATTTTCTGAATATAATTTGTGGATCCATTTGATTATAAGTGTTTTGATTTAATCGATTCTATTTTAAAAATAATATTTTAAATTCACTGTAATTATAAAACGAATTTTTTAATAGAATATGTTTAAAATGATAAATAACTTTTAAGCAGGTGAAAATATGTCTAGGTTTTTAGCTTTTCTGTTTTATTGTGGTAAAATATTCCCTTTAGTTGAAGGTTAGCCCACAAATAAAAAATTAAAAATTAAAGGATAAGGAGAAATGACGAGATTATGGTCAGTCTCGAAATTGTGTTAAAAATAATGTGTGCTCAGATGAATCGCTTCTAACCTGAAAATTGTGGGATCACTTCAAGCATACAGTTAAATCGCAAATATAACTTAATGGCTGTAAAACTAGGCAAAATGGAGCTTGGTTATTTAGCTATAAACCGGCACCAAATCCAAGTTAATAGTAGTTTACGAAAGTAATTATTCAATCCTATGATAACAAAAATATTATTTATATTAATTCCAATTTGAATAAATACTGTACTTGCATACTTTTAAAAATTATGTCCTTTTGTAATTCTTAATTTATTTTATCCATTTTGTTTTAATTAATTATATTTCAAAAACATATGTATAAATTGCTGTCATAGTAATAGTTGTTTTCAACAAATATACTGCAATGGAAGTAATTATCTATTTTTAAAGTCGATTATCTCAGGTATGAGTAGTAGTTGTATTTCGACACAATCCGATAAATGAACAATTTGGGGATTTTTTTTATTAACCTGGAAATGAAAAATTGGAAATTTGTCACAAAACTGCAATAAAAATAACTTACCCTCCAAACTTTACAACATTGATGCTTGATGATTCCCGAAGATGACAAGGGGTATTTTGCTATAAAGTATTTTTAAAATTCAAGAGGGTATATCTTAAAAACTTACCGAATTTGTTTTAATCCAAACCATGTACCACATCGGAAGAGTTGGAATGCTGTAAAGGCTGAAAAGGAAATCGGGTACGACAAAATAAATAAACAATTTTAATATGAGTGAAAGTGAGTTTGTTTTAATTAAATAGTGCTCTCTCTCTCTCTCTCTCTCATATTAAAATTGTTTATTTCTTTTGTCGCACCCGATTTCCTTTTCAGCCTTTACAGCATTTCAACTCTTCCGATGTGGTACATGGTTTGGTTTAAAAAAAATCCTGTAAGTTTTAAGATATACCCTCTCGAATTTTAAAAATACTTTATAGCAAAATACCCCTTGTCATTTTCAGGAATCAGAAAGAGAGAGAGAGAGAGAGAGAGAGAGAGAGAGAGAGAGAGAGAGAGAACACTATTTAATAAAAACAAACTGTAAAGAAAGATCTATCATTCGATCCAAAATTAGTTTTTACGTGTGTTTTCCTCTCTGAAACACCCGCCTATATATCTTAAATATAGGCAATGGTCACTATATTTTTTACCATTAATTTCAATAATAAAGCGCTGAACTGTCTTATCATTTGCTTCATTTACTGTGACAAAAACTTCTCTATGTCTCCTATTCTTTAATTTTATCCCCTCCCCCTCATCCTGTTTATTAAAATTTTGTTAAATGTTTATTTATCTCTCCATAACTTGAATAAATAAAGATATGGAGAGATAAGCAACATTTTCTCCACAATATTATACAAAACTGAAAAGCTATTAAAATAATTAATAAGTTTGTATTGATTTAAATTACTGTACAGTAAATTGGTGTCAGAATGGAACGCGTAATGCTTATACACTACTTAACAATTTAAGTACTGTACGTATACATTCAATTGATTGTTCACTTATGAGTGGGTCTGACTCACAACTGAGAAATCCATTACTTTTCTCTATTAATATTTTTTAACTGCGTTTCACTCTGACTGTAATAGACTGTACAAAAAAGATTCCCTTATTTTTAGGTCTCTGATATTATTGAATGACTGAAAAATTATGAATATTTTGTAAAATTTAAAAGATTACTTCGAATAAAATAATTATGTTAAACATAATTTAACTTGTTTAAATAATAGCTAAAAAATTACTTCCTTACTAAAAACAACCAGTTATGAATTCATGTTCATCGCGCGCAAGCAACTTAGTAAAAACCCGTTTCATTTACTTAAACTGTTTTTAAAAAAATTTAACTCAAAATATAAGGCAATTCAAAAAAAAAGATCCTACGGAAAATTGAATAACTCTAAAACGGTTTGAGATAATCCAATTCTGTAAAATGCATTTAAAAGATCTATCGACTGAGCGTCTAATCCATTTTAGTTCATTAAAATCGGATGAGTATTTCTATCAGAGTTTGGACACTTCTCGGAGGTCATGGTCACAGCTTACACTACAATACT
>JAQGCF010000448.1:0-10269 GCA_034699405.1 Hermanniella punctulata | reverse complement strand
TAAAATTACCATATCAAAAAAGAGAAAATATACAAATGAGAAATATTAGAACTCAAAAAAGTTTTTTAATACAATTTAGTTTATGGATAATGATTACACAAATTTGATTATAATTTAAAACATTGTTATAAAATTCTTATAATATTTCAATTTAATATCATTTCTTTCCATTGCTTTGTCAAATGTGGAAAATCTTTGCTCTAAACCCATATATTTTTAATTTATTATAGAAAAGGTGAATAACATATCAGTATTTTCTTTTTAATAACATTTTGTTATAAATGACAATCAATCATAAAGTCCTTACATGTATACAATAAAAAAAGTTTTTTCATTTTTTTTTATAAATGACTTGTTTTCATATTCTCAAAGCTTTGTTATTAAATTATGTAGTCATAGATAATTAAAAAGATAACTTTTAGTCCATTAGTGGGGAAAAATAAAATTAATCAGAAATGTTAGAAATGTTTTTATTTTATCTAAAGAATGTTATGCTTTATAAACAATTAATGAATGTTTTACAATGTTTTGATATTTTTAAACCTTCTATTAATACTCTCTGTGCAATGAATTTATTGCAAAATCGATGTGCATTTTATGCATGAATGAATTAATTGATTTTTTGAATTATCCATAATATAAATAATAGATATACTGTGTGTTAAATATTCCTATTTTCATATTATCTTTTCACTTAAACTATAGAAAATGATTGGTATGTTTGCCTGAGATATGGATTATTGTGAAAATATTAACACCTGATCCAAATCAGTCAATGCTTAGATTGAAAATATTGAAAATAAACAGCAGTTAACTGTGCTTAGGCATAAGAGTCTAAGGCATTGATCGCTTAAAGGCATATCAGTATCGAAGTACAGTAGTGGCAAATTGAAACGTAATGATTTTGGTGTAGCGCTGTCGCTGTCCAGCTGCCCATTGCCGTCAATGGCAATGCCTTCTTTAGCCGCCAATTTGATTGACAGCTCAATTATTTGTGTGCTTACAATAGATACTATTAAGACTAAGGAGTAGTGCATCGTTGATCTCATTGATTCTCTACTAAAAGACACAAAACTGGTGACAAAACTCTCTTTCAATAGAGGAACAGTAGTATTGAGTTTGGCATAAATTGAAAAAGACTAACTTTATTTTCAAATTAATCCTTCAAATCTAATGCTTTGCTTTCTTACTCTCGAATGACATTTATCTTCGCAAGAATTTATAGGAAATTGTATTTTCTGTTTAGTATTTTTAGTTTAATTTTATTTGTATTGTATTATATTGTCTGCGAAACAATTCTATGCATGTCTTAGTTTAGCTTAATATGAAATGTCCAGTACTCTCAGTGCACATCTTTTTTTAACAAAATGCATTACTAAGAAAGTCAACTTAAATGCATTGTTTTGGGAATTCAATTTTGCTCCAGTAATACCAAGTGATGCAGAAGCTCGAGTTTTAACAATCTTGATAAGAACAACAGCAATTTTTCAGCTTCAAGAACTTTTTTCTCTTTGGCTCCCTTTCTCTCTACCAATATACCCACGAGAAGAGAGGAGTATTTGATCTTATATAGTATTGTTGCGATTTAGTATCCAAGCGAAGTCAATCCATGCGTATATTTTGGTTGAGAAGAATATCTTTACATTTATTCCAGTCTCAGATGGTTTGCTTGACAACAACAGCTAAACATTGCGTTGTTAGAGCTTTGGTGTCCAGTAGTATCACAACGTGTAAAATAACCGGGCATTAGATCCAAATCGTTTGTCTCTGATCCAAAGCAATGCAAAAAACTTTCTCCACTTTATTCGAGTCGTTGGAGCAGAGCTTTGATAAAAGTGTCCGAAACTAACGGTTTGGACCCTTTTTCAAATAAATTCATTTTTATTACGTTATTGTAGAGCAGAGATAGTGTGAAATAGTTTACGCTTTTCGACTGTTTTCTAAATATATGTTAACGCCATTAGTTGTTTCCAAAAGTGATGGTCAAATGCCCTCTAAATTAATAGTTGTTCACTTTGTATAGTTTACGTTTATGTTCCCTTCAATCTTGAATTTCCTGATAAAAAACTTATTTTTTTTGATACGACTCCACAAAAACTTATGACCATATAATATAAGTTTGCCTGCAGTGAGTCTGATAAAAAATTTCACTTTTCTCTTAGAATTGCTGCAATATATCCTAAAGGCGTTATTTTCTCCATTTATCAGACTTTAGCGTTTATGACATCAGCTATACTTTACTATTTTTTAAGAGATAGAAAAATATTGACCGCTTTTTTCAGTTGACGAGAAGAGAAGAGAACAAAGTTTAACACTAAAGCCCAACAAAATGTATAAAGTTTACAGTGAAGTGTTATTGCCGTTTATATTAATCTATGTACTAAAGGGTTCAATTAAGTGCACCTGTTTTTAACATTTGTTTTTCATTTCAATTTTTATTTAATCAATAGTTTAATGATTTTGTTTTGTTAAGTATATATAAAAATAAAAATAAAAAACTAATAAAAAGGTCACAGAAATTCATTTTAGGCAACACTTAGCTATTGTAAGGATAGAGAACTGCTTTTATATATTTTAGTTGATTTACTTGAGTTGCAACTGTTTTTCCAATAATGAAAAGTATTTGTAATGAAGCTATAAAGTAATGCACCCCTAACTGACAGTATAAAATGTCAATTGACCGAACGGCACACACAACACAGCGAAGGCATTCACAATAAGATTGTAGAAAAACTCTAAAAATAAGTCCAATGAAATTTAGTTCTTTTCAAATTATTTCAGTCACATTGACTCTGCTTTAGATCAGATCAATATTTGTTGGTATACCTATATATAAGAAGCAGTGTATAGCAAAGTTGGAAATTTTTTACCTTTACTTCTTTCTTATATATTGTGTATAAGTTTTATATATATTGATATATAACTTATATATACGTATATATTGTACATTGTGTGCTGAGTTAGAGTTATTACTACGAATGCAATTGCAAGCTATCATTTTTTATGATGACTGGAAACTCAAAACTGGCTATCGAGCAATTTGAGTCAATCTTCGCATCTGATGGGTAGCTATGATGTGCTGTTTAAGACAGATAGAAAAAGATGAATTGAATTCCAATATAAATCCATTCCCAGTGTGACCGCTATTTCTAAAGCTATTTTGAAGTAGAAAGCAAAGCACTCACAGTGCTCACAACCATTTTATATTATACATTCTTTTCTTTTGCTACTTTTCGATCCATTTTGATTTTTTTGAGTGCAATTCACTGAACGATGGATTCGCTAAAATAGAAAAAAGTAACGCTACAAAACTTTATTTGTGTGCAACTTATTTTTGCCTCCCATTCCTCTCCCTCTTCACCGATCGATAAATCTAAAATGTATGAAATCAGACATAACTTTACTTTTTTAGGAGTTTGCA
This sequence comes from Hermanniella punctulata, assembly GCA_034699405.1. Lineage (NCBI taxonomy): Eukaryota > Metazoa > Arthropoda > Arachnida > Sarcoptiformes > Hermanniellidae > Hermanniella > Hermanniella punctulata. The sequence goes on along the minus strand of JAQGCF010000448.1, from coordinate 6,848 downwards.
GTTTGGAGTGCGTGCGCAACGTTTTATAAAAATTTTCTCCTCCTCTTAATATTTTCTACAATTTAAAATTCTTTATTCAATTTCAAAATGGTTTGCTTTAGACTCGATTGGTTGGCACTATAGTAGAGCACACAGAGTATAGATTGATGCCATAAAATAATAAAACTGCTACTAATGCTGTATTTATATTTAACGACATTTTTCTTATAATGAGAGAAAAATATAGCTTTGAATGTATGACATAATTATATTAGTAGTTATGATGATCGAGTTAATGGTCATCTACTGCTTATCAATAGTAACCAACTCTAATATAGCATTTGATTGCATTCAATAAAATATATGAGAGTGTTATGCAGGCGTATATGGCTGTCTAAGTTTGATCTCTGTTCTATCGGAAACTGCTTGTTTTCTGCATCATCCAAATTCACGACTCAGGAGCGCGCGACCCAAGTAAATACACTTGCCTTTCAAGAGAGAGTAATTGTTATTTATTGCCTGCTTATGATCTGCCTCAATGAGTAGAGAGGACGGCCTTTACAGTCGTATCAAGTCTTTTGTGTACGTCTGTCTTCTTAATGTTCGTCTTTTTTAGACCAAATGTGGACTCATATCAGATTAGATCACATCTGACTTATGGCTTGCGATAAGGAAACGGTTTTTGCTATTTCTCAGCCATAAACTCAATTCACTTAAAATGGTCAATGCCTTTAATAATGGCAATACTTGCCCCTCTTTGTCGCTCTATGTGCTACCAGTGCTAACACACTATTGCTAAAAATGTAGTTTTCAATGCTTTAAGGCTCATAATCTAAACTGACCATTAGAATCCTAGAGCAGAGAATTTTATTATTATATTGTCGTGAATTATGAGTTTCTCTAACATTAACTCAATATAAATTGAAAGATTTATTTCGATAAAAATCTTTTTCTCATTCAATCCGAATCATTTGCAATTAAATTGTTTAAAAATATACATTTAGAGCTCTCGGTTCGCTATAGTAGTAAAGTGTTGATACTTTTTGATTCAAAATTGTTAATCGAATTCATTTAATTGACAGTAATTTAAACTGTCTTTTAATTAAATCAATTGCGAAAAATCTCATAAATATATTATATTAACAACAGTTAGTACAACAACTCTGTTGTAATAACTACTGTATATTTTAGATCAGTATTTTTAGTTCTATTGATTAATATTCAAACAGAGTTTTGGGATAAATGTTTTGTTAAAAATCGATACTCTATTTCCAATTCTATGAGTTCATAATTTTAAGTATAAATTAAGACAAGAACTAACTTTTATTGACTTCAAATAACTTTTAATCAAGTCTTTACTTTAGAGAATTCTTAGAGCAAATAAAAAATAAGACTCTTTTTCTAATAGCACTAGTAATGCATTCAAGACACGTTGAGCCAATATTTTATATCAAACACAAGATCTTAACTGAGATGAGAATGTTGTGAACGCCTTAAACTTTTTAACTACAATTTTCAAATAGTATTTTTGAGTCAGTAATTTACCGCAGAATAAATAAAAAAGAAAATACTGTTTGATGTAAGAAATGATAAAAACGATACACTACTTACTACTGGCGTTACATTCAGGAAATGGTTTCATTCAATTAGATTGTTTTGAATCTTTACTTATGTTCAGACCTATTGATGGGAAGGAACGCGTGCACTACACGTGTCTTTTGCAACTTCTTGAGATTATATGAAAGCGTTTCCTCCCTTGTGTTTGCGCTGTTATCTTCCTTATGGAGTGTATGAATGCCCTCTCGAAATATTTATGACTATTTAAAATATTCTATAGAATAACTAAAAGACAGTTTAAGAACCCCTAAAACGCGATAATTCTTATGCCCTCCAAAAAGGGGATATAAGATACAATCGAGAAATGGATAATAATATTAATTTAAGTATAGTTAGTCTACGTTCAGCCAATATAGCCCTAAGCGGCAAATTGTAAACATAAGTTTCTTTTACGCAATTTTTTGTATTGATGTCATTTTCGATTATACGCTAATGTGCATAGAAGACCATAGAAGTTATATCTGTATCATTTAGCGATGGTATGCTTCATATTATGTCGTCGTCTTCGATGCACAACACTAGTGATCATATAATGATTAATTGACTTTTTTCGAGACCTGCTATCAATAGCACTTATACGTTTGAGTGTCGCTACTATTCTGACTTGAAGTCTGCTATCGAGATAAAACAAAAGCCACAAAATGTCAATTAGTATGATTAGTGATTCGCTTGTAATCGCAATATACTATTCCATGGAATAAGATTTATTGCAACTGTTTGTTCGGTATATTTTACAGCTGGACTTTTTTAATGTTAAATTCGATGAGCAGTTCTTTATTTATGCAAAAAACCAGCTCAATGTTTGTTAATAAAAAAAGGTAATAAAAATTTTTACAACCCATGAAACTCATTTAGTAATGCAAAGGCACAGACATACTCTCCCTTAATCTATTATTGCTTTTATTCCTCTATTGCCACACAATATAAAACTGTTTCGGTTTTTATTTGTTGTCATAAATTTTAGAAATAAAAATAATATTTAAATAATACACAAAATAACAAACGAGCGAAAGAACTGCTAAATTATAGATATAATTTTGATAACAGTTCACAATTATTAAGATTGAAAAACATTCAACTAATTTAGACATTTTATAGCAACGCTTTTAACTATGCTTTGAATTTTAATTAAACGCTCTCTTCATAGGTATTTACTGTCAGTGTCGTAAAATTCATTGCTCTTTCTTTTTAATAAAGAGCGCACTAATTATTCTGTTATGAATTAATCTTTTTTTTCCACAAACCTATTGAGATGTGGTTCACGTATATTCTTTTGTTGGATGTAATTATTCAATGAGCAAATATAATAAATTAAGAGACAAAAAATGAGTCTTTTAGCTGTACTAATGATAATTCGTGAAAAGAATTATATATTTAAATCTTGGGCTAACCATTTACAGCATAAGACAAAAAATGCAAATTATGTTTACATCTGTTTTAGCAAATGATGAATTCAAAAGTGTTTCATCTAAAAAGTCATCCTAAGAACCAAAAGAGGCATAAAAAAGAAATGAACAAAAGAAAAAGATGAATACCATTAAAATTTTATGCATTCTCTTCGTCATAGACTGATGTGGAAGTAGTGAATGTTATTTTTACATTATTGTATTTATTAAGGGCTACTGTTTTCTGGCAACAGTCAAACTGTTAAGAAAGAAGTTCATTGAGAAATGCATTTAATGTTTGGTTCTGTAATCACGACATTCCTCATAAAGACAGAAATTCTTTTTGGTCGCTTAAAAATGATTCTTTTGACACTGACATAAGAGCTACAGGATGGGATGTAGTCGAGTGAGGCGAATGTGTGCTTCTCTTCTAAACATAATTCATACGACTGTCCAAACTTAGAAAATAGACTTTAGTTTTCTGTCATTTAGAGATTATATTGTATTTAACTGTTTTTTGCTGTTTTTTAAACCAATTATGTTTGAGATGACTGCGTCTGACTGCGGAACAGATTTGATCCGAAGAATATTTAGTCTTAATTAGATGCGAAAGCTATTGAGACAATATCTGCTTCTAATGTCACTTTTGATGACAAGATATGCCCTTAAAAGGCATTTGTCGGACATCGTCTGTCTTGTATTTAATCTTAAATAGTTAGCGAAGAAATGTTAGTCTATTGTCTAATGACATAAGGAATGCTTTAGTATTGTGGTTTTCTCGTATACAACAAGTGTTGGGCAATACATGTAAGTTAGTTGTTGTGCAGAAGGCATTTAAGTCACCACTAGTTTTTTCCTTTTTTGGCTTTGGGCTCGCATTAAAAGCACTCAATCTCCTCATTCAACAAATTACTTCGTTCACTGCCTGCTTAACACAACATTAGTCAATAGATTCAATGGTTAAGACTGCAATTGTTTCCACTTTTTTACTCTACTTTTCTGTTTTTTGGTTATTTTTTTTATCAGCTCTATTACTCTATGCTTAGCCAATGTCTACTTAACAATGATATTGAAGGAAAGGCTGCCAATAGAGAAAACAATAATTGTATTTAATGCTAGAAAAAATTGTTGACTGCATCACATGTTTTTGAAGTTTGTACTGTGTATGAGCCCACCTATTGTGATGTGCCTTATAAGTAGCTGTTATATGCCTTCCTAATGATAGGTTAGATTTGTCGGCGATTTGTCAGTGCTGTCTCTTTTTAACTTTTCTACATTTGCGGCAGAATTACTGCTATGTTTGGTCCACTTTTACGCATCATTCCCTTCACTTTATACTGTATGTGTGAGAGCTCGCATTCAACTATTTTTTACAAAGTCTTAACTTAGTTGAAGCTGTCATGTTCTACACTTGCCTTCGCTGACTACAGACAAAAAACCAGGGGAAGTGAAGGGTAGAAAATGCTGTGAAATGGGGGTACAAGCTATACAACTATAAAAGAATCGAAATCCAACATTACATATAACTGTATATATATTTCTATGTGTGTGTTTTATTTTATGTATAAAGAAAAAAGTTTAGCTAACAAAAGCACTTACTTTGCACAACTGTGTGTATATCACATTGCACTGGGCTTTTGTGTCACAAAATCCTAAAATGTCTTCACAAGTTTTTCTAAAGACTTCATTTAGATTATAGCATTTTTTGGCGTTGATCTGATTGAATGTGATTGTTTGCCTGTGCAATGTTACTACTGGTCCCTTTACTCATCGTTTTTTAGCTTTTGCTATAAAAAATAGTAAAGACACAAACATAAAGACAAACTTTCTTTTTTTTCTTCAGTCACTCACAGGGGCTTAACTTATTGAGAAATTGTGTAGAAGTTTATTGAGAAAATGAATTTTTCTATCAATTGACTGCATCGAAGAGCAAAGCAATAGTGCAATAGTTTTGTAGGAAAGAAAAGACTTTATCGCCTCCAGTTTTGTTGAGTCCAATTTTCCATTCTTTCTAAAAATACTCTCTCTCTCTCTCTCTCTCTCTCTCTCTCTGGCTCTCGCTCTCTCCTTCCTCTCACTCTCTCTCTCTCTCACTTCCTCATCTCGAGTCTGTTTCTAACTCACGAGTCAGACACACACACACACACACACACCAACTCTAACTGCCAAATATCTATCTATCTATGCTTTTACAGTTTTAGTTAGTGATATTCAATCATATATCAATAAAGTTAGATATACAGTATATTGTATGCGCTCTACTCTGCGATATTATGCCTAAAGCTTTTATGTAAGCAAAGCCTAATGCAGAGTCTATATGTAAGAACTAATCTCATAATACTGTCAAATATTATAAGACGGTTACATTTAGTCTGAATATTTTTTAACAACAAAAAAGTTTTTCAGTTGCCTTAAAGGTATATAAGTTACACATTTTCTACATAAGAGATACTACTTTTATTCTCTGGCTTAAAAAGAAGAAGTACTACTAGTGATGATAAAGGTTTACACACGAAAATTGATATAAGCTTTCATTTCTTAAAAAAAGTTGGTTTTCGACTTTTGGATGCTTTGATGCACTGCATTTGACTCTACGTGAAAGGCATATACTTTTTATTTTCATCTCACTCTCTATAGAAAGATTATATACAATGGATGTATTGTATTGAAAGCGTAATCCCATTGGTTTATCGATCAGTTAAAGTAAAGTATCCTTGGAAACTAAAATAAGCACCCAATATACTTTTTCAACTTTACAACCCGTGGGTGGATTGTATTGAATCAAGAATGTAAAAAAAGTTATATAAGAGAAGGGAAAAGAGCTAAAACTCATGAGCTTAACAACGAAGTGTAATGCCTTAAAAATCAATAAGTATTACTTTGCCAACAGAATCAAAAAAATGTTGCACACAATCGCACTCCTTTGTCGATCACATCTTTACAACTTTTAGTTTACTATTTTTATAATAATATAGTTTTCATAAATTCCCTAATTTAGACAAAAAAATACTGAATAATACTTGAATTTTGTTTATTCTTTGCAAACATATTCATCCACAGCTTATTGCTATTACATAATATGCAAACTTCTAATTAAAAAGTGTATACACTTTAGTAAATAGAGTTTAATTTTATATAAGCAATAAATGTCAAACTAATCTATAAATTGCTATTTTATGCTTTAGTTTGAGTTTAATAATAGTTTTATTTTATTTGGTTTTCACTTTAAGATTAAAAGTTTTATTTTATTGATTTTCCATTTTAGTCAGTGATACAAATGCCCGGATTTAGAAGTTTAGGCGATGAAGAAGAAGTTGAATTCGAATGTAAAGTATCTGACAAAGGCTTAGAAGCAACAATGGTTACAGGCGTTGAAGGCGCTGAATGCAAAGGCTCTAATAGAAGACCGATGTCCAAAAAGAAATTCAAAAAGATAAGGTTAGACCATCTCTGAAACACACAATTACTTTCTCTTAATAATTAATACTGGAGTCTCGATTAGTACTGGTGTTTATGTTGTTATGATTCCTCTCATTCACTAATTCTCTACTCTCTTAACATTGACCGTGACTGACAAAATCGATAGTAAAAGTTTGTTATTATTTGTTATGTTTAATGTTTTTTAGAAGCAATAGAAGAATAGCAGATGTTTTATGTCTGAAAAATTATAAAATGATGCCTCACTTTCACCGATTATTATATATGCATTGCATATATCGTTAGAGTTGTACAACACCTGCAAATATAATACTTTTCGGCGAAAGCCACGACTTCACTTAACTTAAACTCTAAACACAAGCAATGTTTACAAATCAATGTATAGCTGTTTTCAAATATTCCTAAAAACCAATTCTCTCTCTCTCTCTC
>JAQGCF010000447.1:0-10273 GCA_034699405.1 Hermanniella punctulata | reverse complement strand
TTAAAAATATGTATCATGTCTTGACTCAAGTGTTTTTAATTCGGGAAACGATTTTGTATTGTGTGTAATCGTAATGTTTAAACATTAATGTAAAATAATATAACACAACAATAGTTTATTATCTATAATTAGAGCACATAATTAATTGAATATAATTTAGTAAATTCGCGTATATTTTATAAAAATATTTTTTATCATTATTACTAATAGTACGAATAATCTATTGCTGTTCATATAAAACTTTTATAGCATTATGGTGTGAATGAATAGCAATAATTCTAGATATTTAATACAAAGAAAATTTACTCAATTATACTGTAAATTATGTATTGATGTCATATATCAATACCTTTAAATATTTTTTGATATTAAGTCGCAATAATAAGAAATTATAAATCCCAAAGCAAATCACTTCTCTAACCGAAAACTTAGCGCGTTTCCTGAAATTTCATTTCTTAAGAATGTAGAGCTCTATTTAAAAGTATAAAACCCAGAGATTGTATTCAATAAAACTCATTATTATTTTAAAATTTAAACGATATAAGTATTAAAATGAATTCTCTATATTTATTTATGAGCTTAACATTTTGTACTCTATTTACTACACTCACTGCTCAATGCGATGAATGCTGCATTGGTACTGTTAATGTTAGTGATATTAACGAATGTGTAGGCCTATCAAATCAATTTAACACAGGTAATAAAATTAAGATATGATAATTTAAGTATTTCATGATAACATTATTAAATAAATTGAATATTTTAGTTCCGGTTTTGTTAACAAGCATACAGACGGCAATTAATGTGTTGAGTTTAATTTGTATTCCTTTAGTTCCTATTCCTTCAACACTTCAAATTGCTTTGAACCCATTATTAGATTTAATTAGAGCACAGGCAGATGCCAATCTAAATACATTTTGTAAGATTGTATTACCTTTTTTGCGATGTGTGTTCAAATTCAGTGAACAATTGGCTTTTACCGCAAATGGCAATCAATGCGTTTGTGAAGTTTTGAATCAAATAAGGCGGGTGATAATTAAACTCGTACGGAGTATTGTACCACAATTGACCGATATCAATTGTATATACCAATTGAATGTAATTTTGCTCGGTTTTAACGAGATTAGTTGCTGTCCTTAATCATAAAACATTGTTTACTGATTGCTTTTTATGATCAATTGATTAATATTTTATTAATGGGTTAATTAATGTATACTAAAAATTCGTAATTAAATTTACGTAATTGTAATGAATTTATATTTATAAAAGTTAATAAAAATTTATTTTAAAATAGCAAAATCATTTGATTTAATTTTTTATATACGTTTGTGAACTAAAAACTTGAGAAACAATGTTTTTCTTGAGAAACAATTCTATAAATGATTTGTAAAATAATATCTTAGTGTTTGTAAGTAAGACATTACATACAGTGTTATTTTTAAAACATTTTTTGGTGTTTAATTTAAATAAATAAAACCGATATTTCAAAGCTATTGTATTTAATAAAGGAATTTATTTATTCATTTCAACTCATTTATTTTGTTGTTATTAAATCAATATTCATCCAAATTATCATTTTGATGGTTAATGTTACCAATTCTATTATGTAAAGTGCTATTTGAATATAAAAATATAAAAATTAACTATGTATTGAATTATGTCAATTAAAAATCTGCTATATTGAGCACATTATTGAAATGGGTTTTATATCTATAATTAAAACTCAAACTTAGGTAGTTATTTTATTTATTTTTTTAATGTAGGTTTTATGATAATTTTATTGTTTTGAATAATACAAATTCAAATAAAATTGAAGAAAATTTTTACAATTAATTAATTTAGATGATTGGTCATTTGTTTTAAGTTAAAGTTATTATTTTATTTAATGACTCATTGGCGGAGCTATATGCTGTTTCTTACACTCCATCTCATTCTAGTGTCCACATAGTATCAAAAAATTGACTTAAAATAGTTATAGTTTAATATAAAATCACTTTATTTTTAAATATGAAACACTCTTATTTTGTCGAAATTTAGTTTAATTCAATGAAAAATTAATAATTTATATAATATGATAGATTATACTAAATATAAAATTGTTTGGATTAATTAAACTCTCATGAATTTAGTTGTTTTTAAAACTATCCTTAAAATTTTGAGCTGATAAAAGGCAATACTAGTGGACTTTAGAACGAGATCGATTGTACTTAACTTTGGTTATTAACAAAACCAACTAGTGCATTTTTCACAAAATATTTCAGAAATTAATGCAAATATTGATAGTAAATATCCTAATAATAATGCGCAAATTAGAGTTTGTAGAAATTCTTTTAGATTTATAGTAGAGTTCTTAGAATTTAATCCATTATTTACATCAATTCCATCTTCAGGATAATACACTTTAGAGTTTTGCAAATATCTTTCATAAAAGAAGAAATAATTCTGTATCACTTGTTTGTAACATAAATTTAAACCACTTTCGGAAATAGATTTAACCCTAAAAATTAAAATAAAAAATCATCATTCAAATTTTAAACATTTAAAATTATACATCATTTTTATCCGACGAATAAAAGGTGTGGACTTATTTAAAATAATAGTATTGTAAGTAGAGATATATTTTACTGGTGAAAATTTATAACCAAATGCAATAATTTGTGGTTTAATAATTTGATGTCGTTTAGAATCTATCAAATAAACACAATTAGATTCATATAATTTAGACATTGTGTTTCCATTTAAATATTTTTTAGACAATTTAATTCTTTTGTTTAATTTTTCAAAAATATTTGTTTTTAAATATTTTGATTTTACAGAAAAATCTATATTACAAATAAGCGATTCTTCATTATTAATAATATCGTTAACAGTTTCATACATTGGAACTGATTTTGTGTTAAAATAATTTCTAAGTATTAAACTTGAAAATGATTTCGTAATAATATTTGCGCATAAAATCCAATTTATAACTAAAATTAAGCCAAAGGTTTGACTCAATTTAAATTGAATTTTAAAAATATTATTAAAAGTATTCGATGACTGAACAGTTAGTGTGCGATAAATATCTTCTAATGTTCTCAAATAATTATTTCGATATATTTTTAATTTTATCCACAAAATAATATTTGTAATTGAGGTCAACATTAGTAATAACCAAAACTACAGAATATATAAATTTAATAAAAATAAATTAAAACATTTTATACAATTATTAAAGATTTACATATCTGTCAAATATATAAACGAATGTATAAAACCCTTCATTGGCTTTAATGATATATTTAGTCCATATCTCCATTGGATTGTATTCGTCGTATATTATTAATAATTCATTGATTGTATTAATTTTAATTTCATTCAATGGATACAGTTTTAAATCAATATTTCCTCTGATGGTATCATTAATTTTTGACTATGATTATAAAATTATTATATAATGTATAAAAAATAAACTTTAAAATAATATCACTGTAATATCTTTAGGCCAGAGTTTAAAATTTAATTTACAGCCAATGTATTCCATGATTGCATATTCTATTCCATATTTAGATAAAATCTTTAAAAAAATTATATTTTATTAATGTTTTTAATTTTAAAAAGCAAATGTTCAACTCCTTCTATCTTTAGAGGAGTCAGAGATGCACTGTTTTTAAACGCCAACTGAGAAGATTACACATACAGTTATTTGCTAAACGTCTGAGAATCGAAATTTTTTAAAAACATGCTATTCTCACAGGGTCGTATTAGGAATTTTCAAATAAAATTTTGCCTGTATATACCAAAATGTTAACTTTATTTTTCCATTTAGTTAACTTTTCAAACTATCAAGCTCAATTTACATAAAATACTATACAATTTTTAATATTGTAACTTAAAAACTATACGGAGTAATCAAAAAAATTTTCATAATTTAAAATTATTTGGTAAATCATTCCAGGACACGTATTCCAGGATTTCGCTAAATTATGCTTTGTTTTGCACAGGGAGATGTAAATTTTTTAAAATTCTAAAAACATTTCAATCAGTAACTTTGCGATTACCTGTGATAAATAAAAGTTTTTAGATCCATTGAATAGGATTCGAAATTCTCTATAAGGTTGTCATTAGTCATATTTACCTATCATGTCTTGCCTTTATTCTGTGAATTAAAATATTATTTTCTATATATATTTTTAAATAATTTTTAAAAATATTTGTCTTAAAATATTTTAAATAAATAATAATCAATGATTGAATATTATAATTTATTAAGCATAGAATAAAGGAAGACAAGGTAGGTAAATATGACTAATGATAAACTTATAGAGAATTTAAAACCCTATTCAATGGATCTAAAAACTTTTATTTATCACAGGTTATCGTAAAGTTACTGATTAAAATGTTTTTAGAACGGCGGGAATCCATATACTTCATTTTCTTCGAATAGTGTAGTTAAAAATGGTTAAAATGCTGTACGCGAGTAATTTTTCAACCCAGAAGCGCCTTGATGTCTTACTACGTCATTTGACGCGTTTGTCCCTATTATGAAAATTTTGTTTCATAAAATAACAGACAATCGCGTCAAATGACGTAACCAGACATCAAGGCGCTTCTGGGTTGAAAAGATTAACGCGTGTAGTGGTTAGCTGCTACACTAGAAGTTAGGGGGTTCGATTCCTGAACTCCACTTCTCTTTCCTTTGGTTTTCGAGACTAAAGGAGATTGAAATGTTTTGCAGTTGACTGGTTATCTGCTATAACCTCAACTCTTACACACAGAATTGTTCCCACTTACAATGGCTGGGGTAAAAACAGTTTGGTATAGAACATGTCTGTAAGTTAAATACTCGTAGTATATGCATTCTTCAAGTGGGCCCCATAAAACTTTTCAATTTATATTAAAATTTTTGTTTTAGAAATAACTGTCAAACTGTCATTTTTAAACAAGTGTAATTAAAATTTAATAATAAAAGACTTTTTCATTAGACATATTTGCATGTCCCCACTTTTTCTTACAGCTGAATATACTTAGCTCATAAGTAGGGACCCAACTTTGAGGGAAATTCTAATTTTTTATTGTCCCTAATTTTAAGGAAAAACTATTTTCCATACGAATTAAGCTATAACAAGTAATTTAAGACACATTTATTTTTCCCATAACTCCCACATTTGAAATGTTGTTCACACTTTTTGGAAATTCATTTAAAAAAGGAATTTCTTTTTTTGGGAATAAGATAGAAGATTTACATTAAATTTAACGTTAATTTTATTGTCTTACAAAAAAATACTGAATAATCATAAGTAGAGACCCAACTTTGAAAAAATCCCACATTTTTATTTCATAATCCTTTCTAAATAAAACGATTTTCTACGCAAATTAAACTGTAAGTAATTTTGACATTTATTTCTACTATAATTCTAAGACATGATTTGTTGCTTTATATTTGAATGATTTCTTAGAAAAAAGTATTTCACTATTTTATTTGAGACAGAAAATTTAAACGTGTCTGAACAATTAGAAATATTAAAGTATGTTAAATCAAGATTGAAAGGTCAAGCCTTATCTAAGCTTGAACAATCTTTAATTAAAATTCCAGATCTAAATTGCTTTATAGATAAAAATGAATCAAATGTTAATCAAATGTGCACCATTAGTTTCAGTCGATGTTAAAATAAGTTGAGTCAGTTTCAGTCAGTTTATAAATCAATTTTAACTGATCGCCGTCAAAATTCAAGTGAATCAACAATTAAACAATTTGATGTTGTATTCATTTATTTTTTAAAATATGTAAATAATGTAAAATGATAATTTTAAATCTCAATTTTTGTTCCTAAATCCCAATTTTTGGTTTCTTTTTTGCCTTTTTTAGTTCCTATTTTACTTTCTTTTTTAACGTTTTTAATTCCTTCAAAGTTGGGACTCTACTCATTAGTATTAGTTGGAATGATTGATTATGCTTTTTACTACAAATCGTACACTAATTGTAAACTTAAGAAATTTTTCTGAAGTCTGTTTTTGCGTATGCTTTACATATGCTTAATATACAAGAGTTTTATGCTCATTATACTCATTATCATATTTTTGATTTTTTTAACTTAAAATTTGTCAAAATAAAGGTAGATTTAACACAAGATTATATGATAGGAATCCATTTAAAATAAAGTGCATTCAGCGTAAAGTGCTAGTGGGAACAAAGCTTATTACGTAGAAAATAGCATCTGTGTCCACTAACCACACCCTAAATATGAAGGAATACATTATCCACTCTCTATGAAAAGAGTTTATTTTAAATTACTGGAATTGTTTAATCCTTATTCAATACGGTAAAAATGGGGTGATTTATGTCTATATTGTTCAATTAGTAAATATCGAAAAATTTCATGTTTCACTATCAACACTTTTAATTATAGGGAAAAACACTCCCCCATCTATCTTGTAGTTTTTACTAATATATTTACAATTATAAATATTAAACAAAATATCATTGCAATATTTTCCAATTATTTTAATTATATTGTTGTAACTAAATATTCCCACTATCCTTATATTAAACATTTACTTAATTTATTTTATTTAATAATTTAAGAAATGAAAGTAATAATAAAACATTTGACGAGAAAATTTAAATTACTCTCTAATTAAAATAAAACGTTAAATTTTTCTTATACCTGTATTTTAAAATAATGTAGGTAATTTTTATTATACTCACCGTATTATCTGCAATTACAAGTAGTACTTCTGTAGTATTGTTACTCCATTTAAAAAAATGTATATCATCAACAATATCATGAAGGTAGAATATCTTAAAATATTTAAGTATAAAATAAGTCAGGTTCATTTTGAATTTTTATGATAAAAACTTATTAAATAAAAGAGCTTGAAATAAATACTTAAATATCTTTAATATCTTTGACACTAAAATTGATATAAGAATACCGGAAAACTTTTATGTTATGTAATGTTATATTATTAAAATTATTCAATTGATTTAATAAAGTGAATGTGTTTTTTATTCATAAGATCATAAAAATATTGAATTTCTTAATAGTTGGAAAATATATTCTAATTGTCTTTTTATTATTTACGGCAATCTCGTTATTGAGTACACGAGTACTGTTTTAAATCATTTCAAATTCTTTAGGATAATTATAAAATTTCTTAAGTTTTAATGAGAATAACTAATATAAATATTTTAACATTTCAACACTAATTAATCATTTGTTAGACATAAACTTAACATTAAAGATAAACCACATTATCTATCACTGAATAGTAATATAAAGAGCGAACGCAAAACTAATTTGAATAAAATATCCATAAAATAGAGTGTAAAAGCATAAAACAAGTATTAAATGGATTTTTAAAGGTCCAAAAATAAGTTACTAGGACAGCTCGATTGCAACACTAAAAGCACTATCAGGTTTTATTAAACTAACAAGAAAATAAGATAATTTCTTGAAAACATTTTCCAAAAACAGGTTTATTTGAAAAAAATTAAGTTTTATTTTTCCGTGATTTAAAAATCGCCTAAATTAAAACCCGATGTGCACAACTAATAATTTGATTATCTATTGAGTCTTGTGTTTGAAATATTCTAAAACACAAAATACAGTAATTTACTATTTTATTATATTAATTTTAACATTGGAATAATTTCTGAGTAACAAATTTAAGATTTGTAATGAGTGCAACGCATAAGATGTATATAATAATGTTCAACTAATTAAAAACCGTAAATTATTTTGTAACAACAAAGCCATTAGAAGTGTACAGCGTTGAAAAGTTATTAGAGTTAAAATAACAAAAATTTTCTTATGTACTAATAGTGAGCAAAAATATAATGACATTATTGAATATCATAAACAAATTATTTGATTTTGACATTAAAATCTATTAATGGCTTATATATCGTCAATCATATGTAAAATTTATTTTATTTAATTAATATAAGTATTGATTCCATATTCAACTAAATTGTTATTTAATGGTTTATTTAACCAAATCTATTAAATTGATTTTGATTTGCAAAATGCTATAAATATATTAAGAATTAATTTTATTGTAATATTAGACTCAGAATGAAAATGATTTCCTTGTTTTACTTTAATTTTTTTTTACAAATTTGATGGAATTTTTGATAATTTTACGATACGGCTTATGCACATCATTAATAATAGCTTTTCACAAAATATATTACTGTAAAATCCAGGGTTGTCTAAGATTTATATATTAATAGTAATGTTTATTAAAAAGGGTATAATTTTAAATATACTATTAAATTATTAAATAGTTTATAACTAAATCGCATTATAAATATTGAAACCTAATATAATGTGTCTATGTTAGAGAAGACATTTTATTAAACAAAATTTAATAAATATATTAGACTTTAATATTATTTAATTAATAAATTTTTGAAATATTTTAATATTTTAAATAATACAAAGTGAATAAAATAAAGCATTATTGAAAATGTATTTACTGTAGTATAAATGTTTTTCTCAATAGAAGAGAAATAATTTTTTATCTGACCACAAAATAGCTTTGAATGTGTAATATTATAGTATAATTAAGTATTTAAAATAAAGTAATTAAAAATTTATTACATAACATAACATATTCGGGTCTTCTTATAACTTTTGGTGTCGAAGGGGCCTAAACCCAGTGAGTTGCCTCACTACGGTAGTATGCTACGGGATTATGCAATGTGGGAAGAGGCTGGGTTCACCAAACCGCAAAAGAAAGGAACGTCGTAGACCGGACTCGAACCTACAACCCTTCGATTGTAAGTCCGCGACCTTACCACATCGCCAAACCAGGGCCAGCGCCACTATTTATAAATATTTTTATTTAAATGATTAGTATATTGAAAAAGAGCTGATATAACAGTTCATAATAAATAAAACTAAAATTCTAATCCAATTGTTTTCCAATCCAATCCAATATTGTTTAAATTATAATAAATTTATAGTAAAATAAAATTTCAATAAATAATTGTCCCTATATTTTAAAGTGTCACACTATCATTACGTGTTCATGTTAGAACGCAACCCATAGTACTTAAACATTGGTTTCCTACTGGCAAAAATTTTATTTTTAATAAAATGTATCGTAAACTTTTATGAATAAAAATATGAGTAATTGAAAAGAATATATAGTCCTTAAGATGCTATGTAGTGAAAAGTTTTCACAAAAATATTTAACCGTTTTCAAATGCCAGTGGTTTAAAAATTAAGTATAATTCCTATAAAATCTAATAATTTTTATCATTTCAGGTGTATTAGAATGCTATCGGAATTTAAACAAAAAAATTAAAGTTACTTTTTAAATCTCTGTCATTTGAAAACTGCTGATTATTTTTTTGAAAATTTTTCACTGAATAACATCTAAAGGTCTATATCAGGGCATTTTCAAAACCATCCGCATCCAAAAATGGCTTAAACTATACGAGGTTCACATCAAAGCCGCTAATGAAGACGAGCGAATTGTCTGGTTCATCTACAACCTTAAAGACGCAGCACACGAATTCTACGGCGATAAAGTCAAGAATCGAAATCGAATTTCGTTACAAAAGCAAAGAAATTAACATAGTTAAGTATTATTTTTTTATTTTGTTTTAGAAAATATTTAGGTTTTGTTAACTCAGTAGTGGCTGGTCGTACTTTACTTTGCTTATTGACAAAATCATCTAGCCCATTTTTCATAAAATATTTCTGCAATAAATGCAATCATTGATATTAAATATCCCAAAAATAATGCGCAAAATAAAGTTTGTAGTAATTCCTTTAGATTTATTGTAGAGTTCTTCGAATGTATTCCATTGAAATTATCATTTATATTGTTAGTATAATTCCCTTTAGAACTTCGTAAATATCTTTCTTTAAAGAATACATAATTCTCTAACACTTGTTTGTAATACAATTTCAAACCACTCTCGGAAATAGATTTAATCCTAAAAATAATAATATCAATACATTTAAATTTTAAACATTTTATATTATACATCATTTTTATCCGACGAATAAACGGTGTGGACTTATTTATAATAATAGTATTGTAAGTAAACACATATTTTACTGGAGATAATCTATAACCAAATACAATCATTTGTGGTTTAATAATATGATATCCGTTAGAATCCATCAAATAAACACAATTTAATGCATATCTTTTAAACATTGTTTTTCCTCTTAAATATTTTTTAGAATATTTTATTCTTTTGTTTAATTTTTCAAAAACACTTGTTTTTACAAAATTTGATTTAAATGAAAGATATTTATTACAAATAAGCGAT
>JAQGCF010000446.1:0-10275 GCA_034699405.1 Hermanniella punctulata | reverse complement strand
TTAAAATAATTAAATGAATCAATCAATCAATATTTGAATCATATGATTGTGAAAAGGAGGCACCAGTTCAACGACTACTATTTAATGATTTCAAAAGATAATTAGAGAACTTTGGATATAAATTAATTTAAATATAAAAAAGTTTTTCAACTATTTTACTGTTAAATTGATTAGTTTTTTATTTAGAAAAATATGAGTAAATGCAGGCATCAAATAAATCACTAAAAACTTAAGGGTTTAATTAATGAAAAGCCTACACAAACTTCAAACATTCAGTTAATTAACTGAAAGACAAGTGATTGTGTTTAACAGATAATTGAAGTCTTGAATAAAATTTACATAAATAACATTTGAGTGGTTTTTATTTTCTAATTAATCTTCAAATATAAATAATTATAAAAAATAATTTGAATTAAACATATTTAATAGAAAAACTGTATTTGGTATCAGTTAATAATCTGAAGACATTTAGAGCACAGTGAGCTCTAAATTGTATTTATCAAAAGGTTTGTGACTATTTTTGGGTATAATTGGTTTTAAATGAAAATTATATCTGAATTAAGTAATTATTAAATTTTAATTAGAAAAAGTCAAATATATAAATAAATATCATATAATTGTTATTAACTTCATTACCATTTAAAAGATAAAATTATTTATTTCTAAATCTAAATTAACTCTTCTAAAGGACATAAAAATATTTATCACATCTCCATAGGAAACAGATTTTCAGAGCTGACGAATAAAATCTCAAATATTCGTTACTTCAATTTGGGTAATGGTTTTGTGAAAAGTTAGGATTTTTATTAACATTTAATACTTAAACAAGAAATTTAAAGAGAAATTCCTTACAATTATGTGATACGTGAAAATACAGTAATCAAGTTTTGACAAATATCTGATCACTTAAAATATATTAATAAATAATTTGCAAGTTTTAGGAATTGATAACATTTTTCTCGTTTTTAAGTGAATAAAAAAATCTGTTGTCACAAAAAACAGGTTTAAATTCTTGTTTCACGCTTTCGTTGCTTTTTGATGATGGAGGAAAAAATCTCTCAGTTTTGACACAACTATTTTATCTAATGGACAGATAGAGATTTTTAGTCTTTTTTAATAAACTAAAAGATATGAGTTTAATGAGCTTTCATTTAATTTAAAACATTTTGCCTCAAAATTTGTCATTTATTTCACAAATAATTATCTGTATTTCCAGTCTTAAGAGTGTTTGAATGATCTTTTATTTATTTGAATAAATAAATTATATGAAAAAATACTTAAAGCAGAGTTCGAGAAACACAGGCACGAAATAAACAAGTATTTGACATCAAGTTTATTTGCATCCAACACACAAAGTATAATTCATTTGGAGAGAGAAAAAATTTCTTCAATACTTTAAATCATTTAGAGTTAAATATCTCAAAATGAAAACTTGAAAAGAGATAAAAACTTTTTGATTTATGAATTAAATATAATACGAGATTATATCAGACTTACTGTTTGAGTTTAAAAATAAATTTTCAGAAAAAAGTCAAAATCACTTAAACCAACAATTCTGGTTAACTCGATGTAAATTTTAATTCTTTCTGTAGTTACAAAGCTAGCAATCCATAACTGGCAAGACTTGAGGGCCACCAAAAATATAGCGAAACAAAACTTTTTGTCAGATAATTATGTAAACAGTGGATAAAAATGGGAATCGCATACTAAAAGGAATCACATAAAACAAGTTTAAGACATCTTTTATGTCTTCAGTGGAGAATGAAGTAAAGCAATGCAATGCAAACATATAATGACATCTCCATCAAACTCACACACAATAATTATTAGTACTTGAAATCAAAATGTTTTTCTACCAGTGAAGCAATTTTACACTCATTGGTATCATTACTACTATGTATGAGACACAAACTACTGTATGAATAGATGTTTGGGTGTTTATATCTGTGAAAATACTACACAAATAATTATATTCTTTAGAATTTTTTTTCACAATAACGAAAACAGAATAAATATTTTATTAATTATTTTATTAGTTTTCAGGGATTTGTTTAATAAGAGTTTGGATTTTGAAATTTCATTCTATATATTAAGCTATTATTTATCCATTAATAAAACTAAATAACTGTTAAGTTGATAATTGAATACCTGAAATCATTATCACTCTCTTTTGTTTGCCATAATTTAATGTTAGTTTAATCACAATTTATGATTCAAAAAAGTAAAATAAATATATTTTAAATAATATGTTTTGCAGAATATTTGAGAAAATATAAAAAAATTTGAATGAAATTCAATTTCAACATATAATTAAAGTGCGATTGGCCTTCAAATAGTTGTCTCTAAATGATTAAAATGTGACGAATGAACAAATTTTATAATTAATTCTTTGTCGACTCTTTTTTAATCATGAAATTTGAATCGAGTTTTAAGGGAAAAAATTTGGAGAAAAAATAGAAAATAAGTTGTAATTAAGTTAAGTGAACTCAAAATTGGAAACAATTATTTAATTCAAAATTAATTATGAGATTTTATTTCATAATCTTTTGGCAAAATCAGAAACTGTGAACAAAAGTTAATTAAAAGTTTTAGAGAACTCGAGACTCCGATTCAGTATAAGCGTAAAGGCATTAAATGACAATTTTTTGGTGAGAGAAAAGTATGAATAATGATTAGATGATGAATGTTCAGCCATTTATGACACTTGAATCCAATTTTTGGCTCAATGTGTGATTTGATGATATGCATTAAAGGGAGACCAAAAGTGACGAAGAAGTGGAGGGAACTTAAATTGGCATTTGCCAACTCTGCAAACTTGATTGCTATGAGGATAATGCAGACCATGAAAGTAAATAATCGAAAAGTTAACGCTTAGACGATTGCTATGCTGTGTGAACAGTAATATTATATTTGAAAGAAGCACCAAAAGCACCAAAAGCACCAAAAGCACCAAAAACGCCAAAAACGCGTTTTTATCACTTTTATCATCACAACGGCTCAAGTTTTATAGTGAACAAAATGGCACCACTGGGTATAAACGCATCACTGCTTATATTTATGTATTATATAACTTTGCAAACTATTGTTGTATCTAACAGTGAAAGTATGTGTCAGCACCAATCATACTAAAAAGGTCTTTGCATATGCTTTTCATTGTATCTTTTTTATCGCATCCAATGATACTATAAATCCATTAATAGAAAGAAAAGCTGTCAAAACTACTTATTTACTCGCTTTATGTGTAGTGCATTGCTTTTCCAAATATATACTAATATTAATATCGGGTTTCGAGTGTTTTAAAGAATTTATTGCGAAATTTCATTAAATAATTGTATGCCATTAATACTACATTTGCTGATAGCTATTCAATTGCTTTACTGTTTTTTTTATCGTCTGAGTTTCGCTTCAAAATTAAAGTTGTTTTCCCTTTTTAGTCCCTAAATGAGCTCATCTGGAAATTTGTAGTTTTTTATACATCTCTTTATACTTCTTCTTAATAGAAGTTGAGTCGAGTTTTTTATTTAAGAGCAATATTCAGAGTTTTGAGAATCGCATTGCTTTACGTGAGAAAGTTTACGATTTTGTAGACAAGGATTCAAAATGAATATAAATTGAAAATAAATGCTAACCGAATACTATAGACTCCTACCATTAAGTATGATAGAGAGGATTTGTGCATTTTTTCATTTAATGCACTAACAGCAATGTGGCCATTATGCCAACACTTGCATAAAAGCACATCTTTTTTTATATTACTACTGCCACTACTCACTACTGCCTCTTTCAATTGTAATAATACACTCTCTTGTCGTGCAAAATGGAGTTAGAAAGAGATGACGGGGAGAAGAATTGGCTCAGAAATAACATAAGAGATAGGGAACACAACTGTAATTGGGTTGAGTAAGGCGTCCGTTTCTAGAGTAGTATATCTGAAAAGTGCATCTTTTCATCTACTCTTCAATACCTTAAAGTGCAGTTGCATATAACTAGTGACTGGTTAAGTAAACCTAAAGGCGTTAAGTTAAGTTGCATCAAAACTAACACAAAAGGAAAAGTACTAACTATTCTCTCGTGTTTCAGCTAATAAGACAAAAGAAAGTTTTTCTATTATAATGCTTACAAAAGCCTCCATTAGACCAATTCTTATCTTTTTTATTTTAGCGCCTCTACTCTACAATACTGTAGTTCTAACTATAGAATTGCAAATAAATGTTTTCACATATTAGTCTATATTATCGCAAAATTTTCTTCCGTTAAATGAAATAACAAAAGAAAACCATTTAAATAGTCTTCCAATTAGAAAATGCGATACTTTTTTCATTAAGTTTTTTGCAATTGTTTTAAAAAATATGTTTAGAAATGTTAAATAAAATTTTATTTTCTTATAAGGGATTCACATATTATTAAAAAGCGATAAATTATTTATGGCATCACTTATTAGTGAATGAATATCAGTTCAATAAAATGATTTAACCGATGAATCTTTGATAAAAATCTCTTTCAAAACTGTTTACGTAAACCATATTTTATACAAAAAAGTAAGCAATGAATTGTATCTAATGGTATGCATTTGACAGATTATAAATAAGGATAAGATAGATCTACTATAATAGTGGGTAAGAAAATATCTAATCAGTTGACTGATCTGAATGACACTAAAAATTGATATATCATTAATTCAAATGCATACTATGTGCGCGCAGGTATATATTTAAAGTCTTATTCGTCATTTCATTCACTGGTAGTCAATATTTTAATACCGATTAATTTTGTCTCAAAAACGATATATCTTTCAGAAGAACTCATTCGAAGATTTTAAATGGTTTTGATATAACGATAAAATTCTATTCTTAAAGGAGTGAAGAAATTGTCTAAAAAGAGATCTCAAATATAAGAACAATAGAGAATAGTTTAGAGTAAGTGAAGAAAGATCTAAATTAATTGATTTCTCACTCACTTAATGCGAAAATTAATTAAATGATAACAAAATAACAATTTTTATTCGAGGATTGTGTAAAATATTCTCACTTTGTCCTCAGGCCATCAGTTCGAGCTTCTGTTGATCCACTAATCTATCTGTGCATACCTTCACACATGGCTTAATACAATGTAGATGCCGACAAGCGATGGGCACTGTAAAAAACGCCTACCGGTATTTAGTATAAAACTGGGGGGTCGGTTAGGCTCTGCAATATAGTGATTCCGGCATTTAATTAATATTAATATTATGTAATAAATCATTATTTTTTAAAAACAAAATATAACAAATCACAGTTCAATCTTGTGTTGAAATTTTTATCAATATTTTTTATAAAAACGTTTGACAATTAAATTATAGGAAATTTTTAATTTATATAATAATATAATTAGATTAGAAATATTCAATAGAGTAGTAAATATACTGTAAAGAGTACAACAAATTTGCTATAAAATTGATTCGCAAACAAATTTAATAACGTTTAAGCGCACGAAAGGATAATGAAGTCAAGGCTAAAAATCTGAGCGAATTCAGAAAAATGTCTAAAAATAATTTGTTTTGAATGCTTGTGAGTCAGAAAATCCAAGTTCTGGATATCAAATGAAAATGTAAGCCATATTTCATTGATTTATTCAATAACAGAGTTAATCCATAAATATATATAACTAAGAAAATTCATATAAAATCCAAACACTTTTCAAAACATATTACATTGAATTGAATTTTTTACTCACTTGTCTGACAAAGAGATTCCTACAATATTTACTAATTTGAGGCGACAGAGTTTGATGGAGAGTCAGGGGGTGACAAATTCTTTTGGAAACTAGCATTTATAAGTCCATTCAATACATACTGTAATATAAGTGCACGCATTCAATTCGATTGGATAGTAAGCGAAACATATGGAATGCTTCAAATTAGAAGTTCAGTTGTGAGCAAATATGTGGTATATATTCTGCAAAACTCATTTGAAAATAATTTAAAATTTAATAAAGTGCCAAAACTATTGCAAAACTGCTTTTTAAACACTCGGAATAAATTTGTTGCACTTTAATTAAAATTTTTATCAAAAAATATTAAATTCAAATCTAAATGATAAATGATTTTAGGAAAGAGATAACAAAAATTAGATTTGAATAAATAAAATCATTGAACGGAATATTTAATTTAAGCAAAGTATTCGCCAGTGTTTTGTTTGATGGTTTCTTATATACTGTACAAAATTACTTATTATGTTGTAGTGAAAAGTGCAATATCTTTGAGTTAGAGGATGTGTATTGAAAGTGAAGTCTCTTTTTCTTACGATTGTCTTATATGTGCTTTTTTGAATGTTAAGTATAAATGTTGTTCACATATCTCTCAATTTCACTTAAAGCCAATTTTGCTTTAGTTTGTAGTCTTTATTTACATTCAGGCACCTAAAAAAGGGTGGTTTTCTTTGTGTGATGAAATTTTAACATTACACATACACTTGAGTTAACACTAGTTGTATTTCTCTATCGTATGTGTGGATCAATGTCAGGCAATACTCTTAGAGAGATTAAATTGGTTCTCGAAATTTGGTTATCTTTCTGTAGATTACTTTTCCAACTTTTATTCAATACAGTGCTACTATAGTCAGTGTAGAAAATTGAGTACAAGTATTACTACTACAGTATAACAAAACATCATTTTGTATTTTATTGCCACTGAGTTGATCATTGTCTAAAAGAAAAAACTCTTTATGCAGATTGAGTTGATGCCAATGCATAACATTTTAGTTAAATAAATTGAAGGCACAGCACCTAATCAAATAAGTTGCACTTCTATTGTACCCAATATTCACATTACTGTTTATATATTGGCAGTGAAACTATCAAAATGAATATCGTTTTGTTTCGTTACTCTTTATTATTATTGGTTTTATTATTCCGTTAAAAACAGTTATACCTATTGGCAGAAGATTTTAATTAAAGTCATTCTATTTATTTACAAATAAAATAAATTACACTTTTCTTCTAATCACTAGAATTAATGTTCTAATGAATATAAAATGCGAGCACTGGTACTCATTTGCAGTACTCTAACTCTAGCCAATATACAATAGAAAGTAAGTGAGTATATAATAGGGTCAAAAGACATTTACTACATAAAAACGATCGCTTTTCTATTCATAATAACTTATGAAATCCTTTTTCATATCAAATAAATAGTATCGAAAAATATAGCAATAATAGAAGGAAAGTAAGAGTGCTATCATTATAAAACCAATACAAGTAATCCTGAAATATTGGAAGTCCGTAGAAAGTGGCCAAAACTGTCAAAGAAGAGTAAAGTAATAGCGCTTTCGCATCAAATATAAGACTATTATAAGTCTTGCTTTTATATCCTGAAAAATCACTTTAAGAATCTCTACACAAACACATTATATTATACTAACACTACTCTACTCTTTTGATGGTATGAGCAAAGGAAAAGCGAATGCTCTCATAGATAGAGTTGCAAACAATATAACTCAATATAAAAAGCTTTTCTTAAAGTAAAAATAGAGTGAAACACAACAATTCTTTGCACTAAAATACGCTTTTTATGTCGCAAAAACGTGACTCGAAAAGTGCATATCAATGTTTATGTAGTATTAGTATATACTTTATAATCAATAAATAAAAATATATCATTTACTACACTGTGGTGGCTATAGTACAGTAGATTCTCGCAAAAGACAACACTTTTATTGGTTATGGCTCTACAGTATATTAATTATGCAAAACTTGGGGTTAAAGTCAATTTGAGAATAACTAATATTTATTTAATGTTATAAACTTGAAGTTTATTCTCAAACTCAAGGCTAAAAACCCATACAATTTTGTGGTTTGTAAAAAATGAATTTCAAATTATTACTTAAGTTTATTTTTCTTATAGTTTTTCCTCAATTAACCACAACGAGCAATGAGTTGTATTAAATTGCATTCAATCTAATTATTTGCTTAACTTTTAATTTGAAAATAATTTAATTATTTTTTTGATTAAATATTGACATTATTTTTATTAAATAAAACTCAAGTGAAGCTTAACATAGAGTTTGTTACCTAATAATCAAAGTTTTATAATAAATAAAGTAATTTTATTAAATACTTACCAATAAATTGGTTCAAAATAAAATGATTTTGTCTTCAATTTTTCTTTTAATTCTTGGTTACTGTGTTTTCATTAATGACCCATCAATTGATGTCCAGTAAATTAAAAATAGTTTGGTTTAGAGTTGAATCCGCGTCCACTGATAGCGAGTGTGAGAAGTACTGAGTGGAGAGAATGTGTCGATTTTGATATTTTTTGGTGAAAGGGGAGTCTAAGCTCTAACTTCTTATATTTCTCAGTGTTATGATTGAAGGCAACCACAACCACAATAGCATCGACTCGTTAAGAGTCACAATAGGCGTTGATTACGAATAAAGAGGATCTCTTCAGCAATAATAGTCGATTGAGTTTATGGCAGAGAAATATATATTTATGCAAAGCCTTCAAAAAGTAGCGTTTGTTTGAGTGGTTTGAGTGTCACTCTCTTTCAGTTCTCTCTATGTCTCTCTCAAAGCAACTCTTAATTTTGGAGTATTGTTATCCCCTCTCAGTTGATTAGATTAGTGTTTGGCTGAAGTCAGAGAACTGCAACTTTTAGTACATCAATACCACAAAATTATTAGACAAGTTTTGCGGACAATCGCACAAAAACACGTTTACTAATGCACTGAGAAATATGAGAAAAAATTGTCTCTCTTTTACTCGTTAGACAGCAGAGTATGAAATTACAAGTTATATATGTTTTTCAATTTACTTTCTATTTATACCAATTCTGTATTACTCTATGCAACTGATCTCTACCAGAGCTCAACTGCAACTACAGCAGTGGCGCACACATTCGCGCCGAGTACTGCATCTGAAAACCCAGTATGAATGGGTGGGAATACTAACACTCACGTGGTTTACGTTATACTCGTAGAAAACTATCTAAAGTCTGTATCGATTTTGCTATACTTACCGAACCATCTATTGCGTCACTGTGTTAGCCAACGATGTCTTTTAGCACTTATCAAAAATTGGTGGTTCATCTAATTTCAAAGATGGCTATATTCTTGTGTGCATTACTGTTGATTGCCTGTTGTTTTGCTATTTGTTTAGTTTTCCGCTCATACTATTCATCCCATACTCTGCCTGTGTTTCTCTTTTTCATATCTTATTTTTTTCTAACAAATAGGATAAAAGTTATTATTATTATTAATATTATTATTATTATTGATTTTTTGATGAGAGTTTGATCAAAAGCAAACACTACTAACACTACTCTATTCTTCTATTTTAATGAAAGTTTTCTTTTATTCGAATCAATCGATCGAAAAAACTTTTTTATTTAATTAATAAAACTTTAATCAAATCTAAAAGTGTTTATCTTTTTTTATCGGATCGATTAAAAGTTCGTAAGATATTAGTGAAATAAAAACTTGTCTATAGCTGAAGACTCAGTGTTTACTTTTAAAATAATCTTATTTGTAATGTTTTCTAAAATAAATTTTCTTAAAAGCCTTATATCTCACGAACCAAATAAAAAACAAAACTTTTTCTCTTATCTTATTTTTTAGTTTCCAATATCTTTTGAGTAATTCAAGATAGCAGTCATTGCAACTCAAGTAAAACCATTGGACAAAACCAAATTCATTCTCTGAGCAATACATCACTTATACCTTATTTATTGAAATTTATTTATACCGATTTGATGTATAAGAAGTAGTCTTTATTTGACGTTAGCCATAGATATCTCTGACTTATATATAACTTATTTTTGTTATTTGGCCGCAAAAATACTTTATTTTTGATTAGACAAACACTTTCTTACTCTCGAATATATGGGGTTTTTTGTTTGGTATAACAAATTTGAAAACTTTCAGTTAAATTAGAATTATATTCTTTATTATTCTTTTATGTTTTCAAATATTTTATATATACACAGACTTTAAGTATATTAAACATTAAGGCAATTGCTTTTATCATAAGAGAAATAAGATTAAGAATTAAATATTTATAACTTCTTTGGATAAATTTGAAACAAAATTCTCAATCATTTCATTTTTCAATTAATGCCACTATTTTTTAAAAATTTAATATATTTTTGCCTCACATATCAATAATAGAGAGTATTAAATATATATGATATTAGTGTTGTACATATAATACAAGAAAAGTCATCTCTTGTGTTATATAGATTGGAGTGAAGTTTAACTCAACTAATGCTACGTTTATATTATATTAGTAATAACGAGATGGAA
>JAQGCF010000445.1:0-10281 GCA_034699405.1 Hermanniella punctulata | reverse complement strand
AGTTTTATTCGCACAATAATTAACTGATGAAGCGGTGAATATAATGAAGAAAAATGTAATTACAAGTAAAGGGAATAAATAAATAGACCAGGTTAGCTTGATGAAAATAGGCAATGGAACGAATAATATTATAAAGATTAAGAACATAGATAATGACCCATAAAATAGCCAAATGGTAAACAAATATTTAGACCAATACCCACTGTTATATTCATTGATCTCAACAAATACTGAATTAAATGAACGAATAATAGTTTGAATTTTCCAAAATTCATTCTTTTTAATCATTTCTAAAGTTTGCCTACAATTTGTATTTAATTTAATTTTAATGTAAAAACATATTAAATAGAAATAAATTAAGTGATAGACATATATATTAACATTAAATCTGGCGATCGTCACAAAAAAGATTGTATTAATTAAACCGTAAATTAATATTTCAGAGAGTTTGCAATACAATAAATAGGTAGTAAATGACACTATCGTTAAAACAATAATAAGCATTTTCTTATTAAAATTGGCAAACATTAAGAGAATTTTTGTTCGCTTGAGTAGTAAATTAATATCGTATTGATTTGTGAGACTAACACTTTTGGGTGAGACTAAACCCGACATCATTTCAAATACTTTAAGATACGGAGGTTTTATAATATTTCGAAATATATAAAAATAAATTATTTGGGAAAAAGTACTACTGAGTTGTCCGAATAGCATTGCAATATTGAAATTTATGACATCATAGAAGTGGAAAAAATCAAAATATATATAATAATTGTAATGCATTTTGTATAATAATAAAACTGCTCCACATCTAAGGCATGACAATATAGAAATAACAAACAATACAATAGATTTATTCATTTTACCAAAGCTTAGACTAAAACCAATTTTATGTAAGTGATTATGTGCTGAGTTTATAATAAGATTATTCGGTAATATTCTGTTCTCATCAATAGATTCCATTTAAGTATTAATATTTTATTCAATTTATAATTAATTAAATCAAATTTAATATTGCTTTAAAATAAGTAATAGAAAAATAGATACTTTTCTCTCTCTTTCTCTATCTATAAGAGAAATTTTAATAAATAGAAAGATCACATATAAAGTGTGACGAAACGAAAAGTGATGACACATTGTATTAGTCATTCACTTAATGTCAAACGTAAAGTCAGGTACAAACACAATCATAGGCAAGCCATAAACGGCTAAAGAACTCAATAAAACAAGACTTAATTACGATTAAACTAAACACAATTAAGTACAGATATATAACTAAAATAAATAAGAACATTCATCTCTATATTCCTATATAACTTTCAGTTACGGTATTTACCCGTAAACCATTGTATTTCTTAATTATATACAATCAATCTCAAAGCTATGTCACTCAGTATTTTAGGTTTTAATCCTAAACTAATAAGTATTTTTCATTAAAAATTTTCTTGTTTATATGGATTTTAGCTACTAATCTACACGAGAGATCAACAGCCTGTGAGTCAAAGCACAGGGAAGTTATGTAACATAAATCGCTCACAAAAAACTGCTTGATCATTCAAAAATTTGATCAAGCCAATCAAAACAGTTCAAAAAATTAATTTATTCCTCTAAGATAATTTCTCAAAATTCTCATCTGTTAAGTGCCGGGAATATTTTAAATATAAAATTTTCAAAATTTTATTAAACTCAAGCACAGGTATTACTTGAGGTAAACATATGGTTTTATATCCTTTAGAACGGTTCTTAAATACTCTATAAGTTTCCCATTGGTCAGTTTTACGTAACGTGACTTCCCTGTATTCCATAAGCAAAAACATAATTTTCAATTGCTTTTAAAAATATTTTAATATTAATTTTATTAAATATTTTTTAAATTGTTTCTTTAATAAAAGCAATTGAAAATAATGTTTTTGCATGTGGTATACAGGGAAGTCAAGTTACGTAAAACTAACAAACGGCAAATTTGTAGAGTACTTCAAACCAATTCTAATGGTTTTAAAACCATACGTTTACCTCAAGTAATACCTGTGCTAGCGTATAATAAAATTTTAAAATTTCAGATTTAAAATATTCCTGGCACTTAACAGATGGGAATTTTGAGAAATTATTTAACAGGTATAAATTAATTTTTTGAACTATTTTGATTGGCTTGAGCTTGGCCATTAAGTTAGGCAAAAATGACCAATGATATTTTTGTAGAGAATTTTATCCTCTTTTTAATGAACATAATTTTATTCAATTATTCATATGGAGTCAAAAGTTATGGCATTTTGAATTTTTAAAAAATTCGCATTTATTAACACCCAGGTGTTGAACCAAGTATATTTTGACAAAACCCTGAAACAGGTATTAGCTTATTTTTTGGGGTGATTAATTTGCATTTTAAAAATTTAAATTATCTCTGCTAGTTTTTGAGATATAAACATGTATATTCCTATAGTTATTCTAAGAAATAAGCAAGGCGCTTTGAAAATTTAAATAAATCAAATTATATAGATACTAGGTCTTAATATATATGCAAAATTTCATCTAAAAACTTAAACAACAACTGTGCTATTTTAAGGTTAAACTAAAAAATATAGATTCCTCGACATTTAGCAAATGACTGTATACAAAAATATTCTTATACTGTATACACCAAAATGATGTATATATCGAGAAACTGTTTACAACTTAATTTAGTTAAGATTACAAGTGTTTGCGGGGGAAAAGGATATATAAAAATAGAGTAGATTTTACTTATTTAGATTAGATATAAATTTAGTTTTATTTACTTTTAATTTAGTTATTATTTAGTTTTATTTAAATTGATTTTTATTATTTATTCAATAGTTATTACTAGAGTTGTATTTTGTGCTCACTTTGAACTTGACTTAATTTTAATAACTGGTTGTTTATGTTTAAATGAGATAAGTATTTGTGTGAGTCATGCCTTGAATGTCATTTCGTCACACTTTAACCCAACAATCAATAGAAAAATATTGTAATAAACATAACCAAACAAAACATTAAATATCGTGAGTCCCATCGATATTTGGTTCTAAAAGATTAACGATAAGAGATAAGAGGATTAACTCTATTTTATTTGAAATTCACTATTTCTGCACCTGATTTCATTCAATGAAAATAAAACTTCTTTGAAGTCGTTTTACAATTCACTTAAAATTATTGAAAGTTTGTTTTTAAATAAATTTGTAAAAGTTTTTTTCAAAACTAATTTTAGTGAATTTAATTAATTTGTGACCAAATGGATAAAAAACCTTTTAACGTTTTATTCAATAATATTAAATAGTTTCCTTTATTTAATTTAATACTTTTTAATGAGTAGTTGAATGAATTTTTAATATTGAATTAAATAATACGCATAAAAATTATGTTCCGGATTGAAAACAATTATTTTCACTATAATATTTTAATGTGCCTCAAAATGCATAAAAATTGTTACAATAATTTTCTACTAAACCCAGGATTTAAGCTTAAGCGATACTTGAATTTTAAACGTTTGTTAAATAAAAAATCACATTTATTAACTACACTTTTCGAAGAATCTCGTATAATCTCGTCTTTGTAAAAATAAAATATCTTAAAAACCATTTGCTTTGTGGTTCGAAATAGTCAGTGCCATTTTAAAAGTGTTTTATTCTTATCTTATAATCAGTTAATCTTTTAGCACAAAATATCGATGGGACTCAGTATACTCTTTTTTTATCGAAAATTATCCCAAAAACAATAGTAAATTATTAGTTTATAATGAAAAATATAAAATAATCTCCAAAATTTGTGGGACTTTGCGTTACTTGTGAAACGTGGTAGACAAATATGATTCTAATAGGAATTTTGGATAAATATTGGAAAAGATATTTCAAAATGTCTACTCCAGTTTTTCTCCAAGTTAAATTTTAAAAACATGAAACACAATGCTTATAATTATATTAAAGCTTTTTACGCTTAGAATCGTTTCATTCCAGCAACATAAGTAAGGAAGCTCCAATGCAACTTGAACATTTTGAATTACAAGCAAGTAATAAGCATTTTTAAATGAGTCACATTCGAACCCAACATTGATGGGCATTGGGTAACCACACTAGCTATAAACGATTTTTAACTACAATAATCGTAAAGAGTTGTAGCATATAATTTGGTGTAATGTTACTAATACTTAAGTTCTTATGAAAATTACAAAATAAATTATAAATAGAATTTTATGCCTGAGAGTAAAACTATGGTTTAGTGGTAAAAATATATCAATAGTTCTGAATTCAAAGTAATATTTTCAAGTCAGGGATTCCCAAACATCAACTTGACTTAGAGGGATATAGGGGTATGATGTTTAATTGCAGTTTTGTGAGATAATATCCTAATAATATAGGGGACATTATTTTTATTGTAGTTTTATGTAACAATTTCCCTAGGGTAGGAGTGTTTACGAAAATAAGGATTGATAATCGATGTGATAAAAATTGGTTTATTTTATTCAGAATTTGCTAATATTTATTATAAAACTAATTTTCGAGAAATTTTTGCAAAAATAGGTCTAAAGCTATGTTTCTATTTTCACTATAAATTCACTAAACCGGTTGCTCACTTAACGTTAGTGTGTTCCTACTATAAAACACAATTTATATACTAAAGTCAATCTGCTCACTAACGCGCACTTTAATATTATACTGTACTCTAACAAGTTAGTGTTCCCTCAACTCATTGAGGGACACTATATTCTAAGGGAGCACATAGTGACACTTAAATGTTTCTACTTTCACTATGAATATAGTGAGAGACCGGTTAGTGAGCAGTAGAAACATGGCTTAAAATAAAAACAAAGAACGGAAATGAAAGAATACTTTTTAATCATTTCATTAAAACTTAAGTAATATATTATAAGCGCACACATTATTATTCACAGGTAACTTACTATTGCTTTTGCCTAATTTTCGGTAGAAAACAAATATAAAATTAAAAATAATTAATATAAACAATAATAACTTACTTCAAGAATATATTGAAATTAATTTTGTGTAATAGTTTGTTTGTGGGGGTATTTTACAAATAAAATTTTAATACCTACTTATGTTTGCGAAGTCACTATTGTGTAATATATTTTATTTAATACCAAATACTTTATGAGTTACAAAACTTTACTCCAAATATGCATTATATGTGGCGAATATTAAACTAAAAAAACTAAAGTAAAGTTCACATTTTGAAGTACTGTATAATCAATAGTAATCGTAAAGTTTTTAGTATTTTATTGTGTTTTGAAAAGGTTAATGCGTTTAACGTCAACGTTAATTATATATTATTTTAATGAGCTGAACATTATAGTATTCTTAATAACTGATAATTGATCATTATTTCTAAAATTTATTTTTCACACAAATGATTGTGTGGTACTAATTGTGGCGATTAATATTCTAATTTATCTTAAGTAAAAAATAAATGTACCGTATTCTCTCGCAAACAGCAGTATTCCGTTGTTGGGTGCCAATGGTTATATGAGGCGAACCAGAGGCAGAGCAACGCTTGAATTGAGTGTCAAGTCAGTTCGAGGTGTTGTGACACTCAATTGACTTGGACTAGAGGTCTTCTCGGGCAATGCGAACACAATACACACACAGTATATATAAATAAGATCACAACAAATTAAATATAAATAAAACTTTATTTAAACTGGAGTTCCCTTCGAACTCAATAATGAATGCAAAACAAAATAGAAAATAATTAAATATAATTATCAAAATCGAAATAAAATTAAGTAAAATTAAAGTTAATGTGATCTCGACCTCGTGTCGGATCACTTCTGCGTTATTGCGACTGTTCTCTATCTAAAGCGCAACTCAACTTCAATTATATGTTTTCTATTCTATTTTTTATATTAAAAACTTTTTATTAATTCTCAACTCTATCTCTGATTAATTTCCTATTCAATGTTAATAAATAATAAATGTTAGTGTTTTCCCTATCTACTCAAATCTAAGGTTAATCACTATCTGATGTGACTCTCGTATATGACTCGACGAACAGTGACGGGATATCAATACAGTTTGGCCTTTACTCTATTTAGCCCTTAACATTAACATAGCCTTTAAATAATAAGAGCCGATAAAAGTTATAAACAGAGGAATAGACATGTTTTTTAAATATTGCGCCCACATTAAGTGAGGAAAACTTTAATTTATACATTCAATACATTTAAAAACAATAGCAGGGTTGGCAGACTCGAAAATGACAGAGGGGTTATTTTGATATATAGTTGACCTAAATCGAAAGGGGGTATAGGTATAGGGTTAGGTTAGGTTAGATTTGTAACGATTGCCACATAGCCATAATCAAAGCCTGACTCATACGCACTTGTATACACATATACTCATACAATCGTCATCGCACTAAAGCACATACACATCAGGTCGAATCACAGGCAAACTATGCAAAGACATCGAAAGCAAACTTAATTACTTCTAATTATAATTAAACTAAATCTATTTAAGTAAATCTATATATGTAATTCAAATAGGGAAATACTACTCTTAATTATATAACATTTTCCGCTACAGTATTCCCGCTATTAAACAATAATTCACAGTATTGTATATTATAAGCTGTTCACTCATTATGTAGCGCTTGCATATAGCATTCGCTTTAAATGTATATACTTTCGGGCTGGACGCCCACACCAATAAAGTCATGTCATACATAAGTCGTGTTTACTCTTATTCTGGCGCTCATATTAGTAACTAAGGTGAGGTTTAAGTGAAAGCTTAGGCATTCCTCAGGTCAGGAGGTTTAAGCATTTCATGTCAGCTCTCACTACTACAACTACAACTTCTTCACGGGATCAGCGAAGCCACGGAATTCTCTCTCACGAGGAAGCCCGCGGCGTTCGATATGCCCACACGCATTTGACATGCCCGCTCACACGTGCATTTCACAGTGCACGCTCCGCTCTCACTCACACACGACAAGTACACCAGTACTTCCGTCACAGATTATTTGCATTTTAATTTAAAGATATCACATTCATGTACGGACGAGTCCTTTATGACAAACCAAACCTTGCTAATAATGTCAGACTAACAACTACCTTGCTTAACCATAACCAATAATAAAATATTTATTATTATAAATTATGACTAAATATAATGACCACTCTGGTAGAATCAAACCACACATTTTCCGATTTGTACCCAGGTGTGCTAACCATTACAACAGATCGTTACATATTTAGTCATAATATTTGATATTTATATATATTTATACCAGAAGTGAATGTTATGCCTTACATAATATAAGTTGTTATTAAAAGACTTATTATAGTTTATATAATGATTTTTTATTAAAGAGTAAAAATTTTTATATAACAAATCTTTTAAATAAAGTAATGACGTACAAAATTCTCTTGAGTGTTTGCTCAGGTTATATTTATATTGTAATCGATTAAATTTTGAATTTTTTATAAGTGAGCAAAAAATTGTTTAATTAAGAGATATTCAACAATATCTAAATATTAGCTTTAATTCATGGATCATATGATCGGTAATATTTTATTGATTATTTAGATTGTGTAATAGCTTAGCAAAATATCCAGTACAAAATTATGTAATATTCATTACTCACATAAATCGCGTGACAAAAATTAAGTTTATATTTAGTATTTTTATTAAATAAATTACTTATTTTCTAAAACCTATTTTCTATATTAAAGTAAAAAAATTTATAATTATATTACAATGAATGTAAAATGTCCGGCGAGGGTAGGAAAATATATTTTGTAAATAATAACTTTATAGATATTTATTTAAATAAACTAAATAAATGTTTAGACAACAATAAAAATAAAAACCATAAATATGTTAATTATATGTTATTTTATTTCTCTGTTATAAATATTTGTAAATATTTCGCGCATTTATTGTTTAATCTGAGTTATGAAACGCGTCTATATTTGTTTGATATTTCACTCTTCTTTGGAGGCGTTTATATCTATAATACAATTTCATTAATTTGTTTCCATATTATGGGCACAGTTATGATAATACAGTTTAATCTAATAAATTCATTTGAACTGAGAAATTGGACGAAAATATTTTACTTTATTAAGGGTTGTGCTAAACCTCAAACTCTAGGCTTTAATGAAACACACTATCGAAGTGTTACTAAACTATTACTATTGGCTAAACTTGTTTATAAAGTATTAAATCCATTATATTTGATATTTCGTAAGTCATATATACTGTATATAAGTCAGAGATAGAAAAGTAATGAATGTTTTAATGAATGAATTAATTATTGTTTTCTTATAGTTATAATAATTATTGTGAATATTATATACGTTTTAATAAGTTTCTACACATTGAATGCATTTATTTTATCACTTTTACCACAAATAGTTAATTATATATCAATTTTCTATTTAATGACCGACTCATTCGTGTCCATCACATTCATTATATTATTAATTTTTTTCATTCACTTAAGAATAAGTGATATCAACAAAAATATTGATAACTTATGGACAGAGAATGGCATTAAAACACAACTTATTTATAGGACTGTTCTTCTCTTCATTAGAGAACACAATCAGTTATGTCTACAGATTAGAGACATAAATAGGTTTTGGAGTCGAATATATTTATGTTTTATCCTAACTATGATTCCGGTCAATCTACTACTCATACATCAGTTTGTATTCGAAAGAATGGGTTTTTATATCAGAATATATTTGTATTTTACAATTAATATACAAATAATTTGTATATTTTTGTTTCAAAGTATTGTTGCTTTACTCACATTTAAAATTCATAAAATTGCAAATAAATTATCACAACTCCAGTGGTATATCAATGGATGGCCTTTTCGTATGCGTTTCAAAATTCAACTTTTATCCTGTTTTGAGAAATTATATTGTGATCGAAAAATTGGTATATCTATTGGTTCTGTGGCGGTCGTCAGTTTCTCTGTGTTTTGCAATGTAAGCGCAGGGGTTTTCAAATTGATTATAAGCCTAAAGATTGTGATTTTTATTCAAAGCACAGAATTTTTGATAATAATGTTTATTATAAATAATTAAAATATTTTTTATTTTTAGCTAATCGTCAAATATTTTCGATACTTTATATTAGTTCATAAATTGGCCCAAAATTATAAGTTTTAATAATAAATTATCTTTATTACCCTTTTATCTACTACTGTTGGAGTCAAAGGGTGGCGAAGGGTTGAACTAGTTATTGGATTTTATGTGTCAAAAAGATTTATAAAGCATTAAATATTTTAATAACAAAGTTATACTGTTATACTGTGGTATCTGTTAATAATTAATACTTATTTTTTAATCCTATTTAAATTTGTTTACAATTACTTAAAAACTACTTTTTGAACACCTGTTACTATATTTAGCGCATACTTAAAATTGAGAAAAGTAACAATCTAACTTTCATTTAATGCTTCGCTCAATAATTATAAAGGTATTCACTATTAATAGCGGAGAGACTAGTGTAGTGGTTAACACTGGTGGTTTGAGGTTCGACTCCAGATCTCCGCCTCTCTTTTATATTTTTTCGAGACTACATAAGATGGAGGTGGTCTACAGTGGACCTTTCATTCGTTATAACCCCAGTATTGACCCATAGAATTGTTTCCCACCTACATTGGCTGGGGTAAAAGTTTGGTAGCAAATATTTGCCTGTAATTTAAATACGCGTGGTATAGGAGCTCCATAATGGGGTCGTTGTTGGATTGAAACGTTTTTTCACTTTAATAAAAGTAATTGACGAAATTATAAACGTATTCGCTGTAACTCTATTACCAAAAGTCAATTACTGTTACTTAAGAACTAGACTTTTCGACAACATTTTATGATATTATTAAAAAGTTTTAAAGTTTGTATTATTGGAAAATATAAATTTGGAAAATACTCAACATTCTATAGTTAATGTATGCTTATTAAAGATCTTCCTTTAGATTATGCCATTAATGACTCTTTTATTTTATACATAAGAAAGTGAACTATTTTTAATAACACTTATGACTTCACATGTAAATCACAAAAATAATCAATAAATCAATCAATAGATTAATATTTCGATAATTCAAGTAATCTAAGGAATAAAATGGAGAGAATTGCTATTATCTGCAACAAAAGAGATATAAAACTTATAGAAAATCAAATAAAATGTTTTGCTTCTCACCTCATATATACGAAAATAATTAATAATGAATAACTTCCAACACGAAAATCCCACTGCTTTATCAGCGGTTCTCTCAAGAAATGACAGTAACTGTATTGAA
>JAQGCF010000444.1:0-10285 GCA_034699405.1 Hermanniella punctulata | reverse complement strand
AAAGACTTTAGAAAATGAAAGCAAACAATTAAACATCGAATGAATACTTAAATTATTTGGCATTTTATACCACTTTATAATTTTGCAAAAAATTATTAGAAATTATAACATACTTGTGATAAACTGCAAAACATTTGGTACAATTCGCTATATTAGGTGAAAATGGGAACAGAAGGTCCTCTTTATCACAACATAATTCGCAAAAGAATCCTTTCCCACGACATCCCTAAATGCAATAAAAACAGTAGTTAGTAATTGTCTCCAAAATTTACAAAAACTAAATGCAACCCAACATTAAACGATAGTCCATATAATGATACTTTACTTTATTAGAATTAGAAACAACAGTTCGAATACTTAAACGCAAGAC
Source organism: Hermanniella punctulata (assembly GCA_034699405.1). NCBI lineage: Eukaryota > Metazoa > Arthropoda > Arachnida > Sarcoptiformes > Hermanniellidae > Hermanniella > Hermanniella punctulata. The sequence continues at coordinate 9,915 of JAQGCF010000444.1, read as the reverse complement.
TGCTTTTGCTTATAATAAATATCATCTAAGTTAGACTGTGGGCAAACTTAGGGCCCCACTCACTAAGATTAGGGAGCTTAAACTTGGCGGAAAGTTTCAATAAGTAATTTTAAACAAATACCTAGAAATTAAACAAAGTTTTTTGGCGGGCGTACAGTCTGGTCAAGTATAGTATCATTGGAATGGTCTTAATTTCGGTTTTTAAAAAATGTATATATATTGGGGTCACTGAGTCTTAAAAATTTTGAGGCATAAAATATTGTCAGTTTTATTCGAACAATTTTTTGTGCAAAGATTTTAGACTAGTAAATAGGGTCAGGGATGCGCATACCCCCCTCAGGGGGGTATTTTTTTGGCGGGGAAAAAATAATTGGTTTTGGAGACGAAAATTGGAAACTTTTCTCATAAAACTGCAATAAAACACATGACCCTATACCCCCCCCCCTAGAAAAAGTCGTTGGGTGCGCATCCCTGAAATAGGGTACTGTTGTACAGACGCCTGCAATTCTCCACGTTTGAACATTAGTTTATATAAAAAGCATACGAATTAAAGGAATAACAAACGGGTTCAAGCATGGTGACAAGCAAGCGTCTGTACTTCTCAAAATAAGCTTACAGAATATATAGAGCATATATGGGCAATGTTAAAATGTGGGCATTTATTCATTAGATTAATTAGTCATTATTTTTGCATATGAGTGAAATTTATTGTAATTGACATAAAATGTTTATCTCTGAACACTGTTATTAATTTTCACTTAATATAGAAACACTTCTAATTTATTTCTGTTAATTAAAAGTTCAAAAAATAACAATTTCTGTCGTCAATACATTAATACGTCAATATGTTGTATATGAATTAATGTTGGGTAAAAAGAAATAACTTTTTTACCGAGAAACTTTCTAAAAATTATCTTTCTATGGTAGGCCCACATTAATTTTTCCTTACACTAATATTTAACAAACTGTTACAAAAAATAAAAATATTATTAAAAAAGACAGTAAAGAATCAATTGGTTTGTTTAACTAAAATGGGGTTATTTCGTTAATTTCGTTAATTATTAAATTTGGGAAAAAATGCTATAATGAAATCAACGATAACAATAATTTATAGACCTCAAATTCAGGAACTAAAATGTTATAAATTCAGGAAGGAAAAAGAAAAGTATTGAAATTCAGGACAATGCAGGATATTAAATTCACAAAAATTAGTTTTGAAAAAACTTTTAAAATATATACTAAAATAAACTCTCAATAATAATGAATGCACAGGTATTTTAAATAATGTTTGAATGAATTTAATTGTGTTAAAACATTACTTTCTTTAAAAGTGTGCAGAGATAGAAAAGTTAAATCCTCTAGCTATTTTCTTTAATACTATTGATCTATACTTGTTTTACTTGATTAAATATGCAGTTGCTTGAGATTAAAATTTTTATTTTAATGGATTAAAAGAATTTAAAGCCTACTTTCAGGATTTCAGGCGAAAAGTGTAAAATTGAGGATTTTCAGGAACATTAAGTTCATCTCAAAATACTTATTTTAAGCTAATTCGTGTATATTTACTATTATTTTATTATTTCGGTTGTCTATAAAAAAATAAGGATTTTCCTGAATTTGAGGACTCTACTAATTTATATATTCCTATGTCAGGCCCATATTAAACAAAAGATTTAACAGTAATTTATATATACGTCATTTATGTATTAGTTAACAAATTTTTTTTTATGTCAGGCCCACATATTAAGTCCCAGTGGCAAAGAATTTGCGATTTTGTCCGCATTTGGCGCTCAAAGCGCTTAATAAAGCATCAGCCATTTGAGCGACATATGCGGACAAAATCCTAATTTTTTGCCGCTGAGACTTAATATGTTGTAAAAGAGTTTAATTATGGTTTAACGTCATTTATTTTAGCTTAAAATATTGCTTTCAATTCATAGCAATACAGGTCGGCAAAGAATTTGTGATTTTGTCCGCATTTGTCGCTCAAAGCGCTTTATAAAGCTTTAGCGATTTGAGTGACATATGCGGACAAAAACCTAATTTTTGCCCCTGTTTTGCAATGTTTATAAAACATTTGCTTTTCTCTAATTACGTAATTTCTGAATATATTATTTATTTTATTGGTTTGTGTGAATGAATGCGTAAACAAACCAAATAATACCGGTATTCATAAAATATTTAAATAGTGTTCAAAAAATCTGTTTTCAATCAGTTTCACAAATATTAAGTTACTATTATTATAAGTGGTCTCAAAATAATTCATTGAAAACATGTCAATCACTGGATATACAGTCGAATACATTACTAATAAACTAAAAGACAATTTAGAAACAACTCATTTGGTTTGTAATAGTTGTTAATTACAATACTATAATTATAATCATTAAACTAATTAACATTAATTTTATATGAAGTCAGTGGAGGACATGTCTGATGGATGTGGCGCTAAATTCAATGCACTGATAGTTACGGAGAAGTTCGAAGGATTACCACTTCTTCAAAGACACCGATTGGTTAACCAAATACTTGAGACCGAACTTAAAAGCATTCACGCCTTCACTATGAAAACACTTACCCCTAAACAATACCAAACCCTAAACAACAAATAAATTAAACTCATAATCACCGGTAGTTTTAATTTAAATGTTTTGTAATATTTTTCTATTAATTGATTTCAATTATTTCGATTCGAGTTTGAAATAAAATTTCTATAAATAAATAATTTTGTTTTCAATGATTGCATAAAAACTTTATATAATTTTTTATTTCATTCATTAATTTTTTTTATGTATTAATCAATGAATTGACGAAATTTGATAGAAATGTGAAAATTATTTAAATAATAGTAAAGTTTTGTATTTCCTTAAACTTATTAGTTATGCAATATTTGAAATCCAAAGTCATTCTGACTTCTAATATATTACATCTTGAGGTCACACTTGAGGTCATAAGAGCTCATCCCTGTTAGAAGAGCCTCTAAGAGTCTGTAGTATTGAATTAATGAGTCATTTCCGCATAAATTCGCACCAAATTTGAAGTAAGTCTTAAAATAACATCATTTTAAGCACACATTGAGTCCAAAATGGTCAACATTTTGATAAAAGTTGTTTTAGTAATACTTGTAATTCTATTCATTTACCACATCTGTGTCTCCTTTGACTTAAATCGTGTCTTACTTTGGATCAAATTTGTGAACACAACAAGAGTTTGGAGACTACTTCTCGATGAGGACTCGCCATAACAACGAAATCTCACTCAAAGTAATTATTGCATTCATTTTGATGTAATCAATGCATTGATGTTTCAAATAATTTATAAATTCTAATCAATTCATTAAAAATATTTATTTCGAAATTTTAAGATTTATTTATAAATTGAATAACATTTTGTAAATAGTTATACAAATCAATAGTTATTTTCTGATTAAATAAATTATAAAAACATTAATAAAAAAGAATTTCTGAAAATCACAATTCGTTATTAAAACCTTAAAAATAGTTACCGGTGTAACAAAAAAAGTGGTAAAATATTTGGTTTACTACAAATGGGCCAATTCGTGGACATATGCGGCAAACACTTTAGTGCCTTCGATGTAATTTCTTTTGTCAATCTTCTCATTCTGTGAGTGCGCGCCGTCATCTGCGGCACCCATAGGCAAAAGCATTACATTCTTTCCGGTGACTTCTTGAAATGTAAGCGTCACTGGTATTGATCCGCCCTCTCGGGTCAAGTCTGGTTCCACACCGAATACTAATGTATAAAATAAGATTAATTAATGCTTTTTATTGGAGTTAAACCCAATTAATGTAGAGTAAGGGTAGGCCTCAGTCAATTCGCCGGAATTTGTCATTTTCGATAACTATTACTCTCTGTTCGCAAACACGTAAATGAATCGACAAATCTTTAGCACAGATTCAGTCTTTCATTGTTTGCGTAAATATTTTTAACTAATTTTAAAATTGTTTCAAATATTGAATAATTGAGACAAAAATCATATAAAAAGTATATTTTGAATGAAGTGAAGAGTAGGTAAGTCTTTCGATCAAACCTTTTACTATGTCATCATTGGCCACAAAACACTCTAAGATTGCATTAAATTCTTACCGGATTTCATAGCTCTTCTGCCGGCAGTGAAGTTAGCGTCAGTCGGATCTGCAACCCATGGCTTACCGGCGTTTGGCATAGCAACAGATAGTTTGTTAGGAGAGTTGAGTTTTTTGAATTCACTGTTCAAATAGTCTTTCACTTGTTTTCCAATCTTTTCCGGGTCTTGGTTTGGAACGAGACGTATCGAGAATTTCCCGATTACTTTACGCGGTATAACAGTCTTAGCGCCCGCACCGGCAAACGCGCCTTCAATTCCTATAAAGAGATTATAATAAAAATAATTTCATTGATTGCCATTCATTCAAACCATGCAATGAAAGCGAAGGGAATCTCCAGCGATGGGTCAGTGTATTGACTTTATCGCAATGAATGAGTTGTTTAGTCCCGACTTCACACCTGAATTGATCGCAACTGAACTCTATTTGATGATAAAGTTTTTCTTCTTCTGGTGTGAGAGGTTTCACGTCATCCAAAACCCCGGGAACCAATATATTTCCCTTATTGTCCACCAGTTTCGACATTAATATAATTAAGTCAGTCATAGCCTCGTGAACAGATCCCCCGTAAACGCCTGAATGCAGGTCTTTTGCCGCACATTCGATCTCAGCGTAGAAGTAGGTAAGACCTCTCAGGCCATACGTCAAACAGGGCTTTTCAGTGCCCAACCAATAGTTGTCACTAATGCATATGTAATCGACATTCTTCAGGAATGTGTTCTTTTTAGCCACAATAAGATCGTCGAGTCCTTCAGAACCCGATTCCTCCATTGCTTCAAAAACGAACTGAAAGAAACAATAATTAGTTATTAATGAATATAACATTCATTGGATTAAAATTTATTTATAATTTGCATACTTTTCAATATGCAGTAAACGGATAGGAAATACATGTACCGGTATATTAAACTGGGGTAAAAAATCAGTTAAAATTCACAATTTATTTGAAGAAAAAGTAGTTTTTCGCCAAAATATACTTTCTATGCACGTGAGGTCTGCACTACTTTTAGCACCCGTTACAGGTGTCACATAAGAAGATCTCAAAATGTCTAAATGGAGTCTTAGAAAACTTTATACTCCATATTTTTTTGGGGTGAAATGTGCTCCAACAACGCCATACCTAAGTTAGTGGGTTTAATCTCATGCTTACAGAATAGATGCGAGTTTTTTGCTGCAATGGGATCAGCAGAGAATCGAAAAAATCAGAAAAACTTTTCTGATTTGTTCTTTTGGAGAGCTTTTAGTCCACATGCAGAACACATATCACTGGACTACCTACCTATCTCTATGGAGCCAACGACCTGCTCTGTTATGTCTAATAATAACAAAGCCATCGATTTGAAGAACTTTTATAATTCTAATCTTAAAAACCTACCAGTGCTTAAATTAAGAGATTTCATAGAAATCCTTATAGGCATAAATATAAGCGCGAAATCATTTCAATAACATGTCTTAAATTGCAGTAAAGGATTAGATTTAATAAAGACTTTATATAAATCACTGATTAGTTTAATATATCATTTTATGACTCAACTACAGGCATATTTGTGCACATAGAGGCATATTTACAGTGTAATTGCATTCAGTTAATATCCTTGTACTCAAACTTAGAGTATATCTCAAGAAATTCAAGTATATTAAGTATTTTTTCCGATGTCTTGTAGTGACTAAACAAAAATTTTGATCCAATTTCTCATTAATGAGTGAAAAGTAGTACAAAATTGTATTAAATATATATTTTTTCAACTCATTTGAAACATAATTTCATACATTAAACAGTTATCAGTTGTTTTGAGTCTATTTTACAATAAATTACTCTAATCTCGAGAACTACCGGTACTTAAAGATTACGATTTAAATTAAAACTCAAACGAAGTAATTAAACAATAAAATAAATTTCACTTTAAATAATGTATTCAATGATAAAAAGACATTAAATTAATGGAAAAATACCTTAAAATTGACGGGAATTTCAATTTTCAACGAATGAAACGCTTGAATAATGTGAAGCCATCCCAGAACTGGTCCCTTATCGTCTGTGGCTCCTCTGCCGTAGAGTTTGCCATTCACTTCAGTCAAGACAAAGGGTTCGGTATCCCAACCGTCGTCTTTGTTGGCCGGCTGTACGTCCAGATGACCGTAAACGCAAAGTGTCTTCTTTTTAGGATCTGATCCCAACTCTCCCAACAAAACGGGCGGAAGCGGTAGTTTGGTTCCGTCGGGAAGAGTTTGAGTTCCAATGTCTACTAACTCACACTTAACTCCCTCTGCCTTTAATTTCTTTGAATTTTAAAATTATTTGAATAAGAGTTTTGTATTAAAACAAATCCTAAAGTATTTCAATACTTCACTCATCCATTTAACCATAAAAATGGTATCATTTCTTGTGTCGGTCTGACCCGAAACACTCTTAATGGCTACCGATTCAGACAATTCCTTCACGTAATCGTCTGAATGCGAGTCTATATAACTATTGAATTGTTTTTAGAGTTAATATTATTTTTATTTATTTGTCGATAAATTGTGTCAAAAGTTTTGACTCAAAACTTACGCAAAAATTTTCTTCAAAACTGGAGACAACTCTTGTTTAGACATAATTGTGTTATTGATATAAAAATTTTAAATCTTTAGTTAACTGTAATTTACTTTTATCACAATCAATGTAAGACTAGTTTTAAATGAAATAAATTAAATAAAAATTTATCTCACTTTTAGTCAATATTTGATAAACAATTTGTGTTAACAATAAAATATATAAAAATTTTATATAAAATCACATCTGAATTAAATTTACGCCTTCAGGTTGTTATGGAAACATATCTTTGACCCATAAGCCGAAAACCGGTTCTGCATTTATAACCAATCATTTCATTCATAATGTATTCAGAATTGACGCCAATTTCAAACAAAAATCTTTAAGTATTGATAAGTAATGAATCATTACTAATGATATAATTTAGTTGAAATAACTATTTAAGTTAATCGATAAAATTTTTAAAAATTATAATACGTAACTAATTTGTATAAAGTATTTGAAGCAAAGATAAATATAATTAAAATTCATTTATTAAATATTCGTTCACATAATATGCATGAATTTGGTGGCAATTTAAAGATTGAAAACATTGAAATAACATTTTATGTATTTGCATAAAAGCATAATAGAAAATGTCAGATTTTACAGTTAATGTACAATACGCAAGATTAAACTTTTTATTGGTAATTTTTTTTTACATAATACTGTTCATATTTAATTATATACCAAATAAAGTTGAATCAACATTATTTTCAATACCGTTTACAAAGTTATAATTTAAATCTTATTAAAAGAGAAATTCATAAAATCATATAAATTTTGTTGCCTTTGGATACTACAGATTACTGAGGATTAGAGTTCCAAATCAGATCTGAGTTGAATAGTCTCCTTAAAAATATCAGAGATGTAAGAGATGTAATCCCGTACCATTTTGTTCCATTCACGTAAATGAACTTTTATTTATTTACAATTAATTTATTTTTAAACTTTAAATACAGTTACCACAAATCAAAGTTAAATCTAATAAATAATAAGTGATTAAGGCTTTTAAAGATGAGGTTTGAGAGATGATAATAAGAGTGATAATGGATGGGTCATATACTGTAGTTTTGTGTATATTTATATATACAGTCACATTCAAATCTTTCTGACCCAGTATTTTTATCATTAATTCTAAACTAATAAGTATTTTTAAATAAAAATGTTCTTGATCATATGGGTTTTAGTCACGCATCTACACGAGAGTTCAACAACCTTTGAGTCAAAGCACAGAGACTCATGAGTCAGATGTCATAAATTACTCAAAAGAAACTGCTTGATCCTTCAAAAATCTGAACAAGCAAATTAATTTAGTTCAAAAAATTAATTGATACCTCTAAAATAGTTTCTCAAAATTCTTATCTGTTTAGCGCCAGGGGTAATTTAAATATAGAATTTTAAAAATTTTATTAAACTCTAGCACAGGTATATTTTGAGATAAACGTATTTTTATATTCATTAGAAAGATTTTGAAATTCTCTACAAGTTTGCCACTGATTACTTTTAGTAATTTGACTTCCCTGTATTCTATGGGCACAAACATGATTTTCTATTACTTTTATTATAAAACGTAAAAATATTTAATAAAATTAATATTAAAATATTAATAGAAGTATCAAGATCAAAAGTTACTAGCTTAAAAGTTTGTAAAATTTTAACTTTTAAACGCATCGAAGAGTTAAATCAGTAAAATTTAGGCAAAATCCTGAAACAAGTATCGACTCATATTATATTTAGTTACGATTATTTTCCACCAATAAATTTAGGAATAACTCTGGAGATTTAACACAATAATTCTAATGACATTTATTAAAAATAAGCTGGGTGATCTGAAAAAATTATAACATAATAAACTAAAGTTCTTACTTATAAATGGAAGAATTTTAAAATTCCTTCAATAACCCTGCTGAAGTTGTATTTTAATTTAAAATATTGATTTTTACATGTTTAGTAAATGAATGTATATGTATAACTTATGAGCAGCATCCCTTTATATAACAATGATATATCATCACCATGAATTAGATCTAGACGTGATGAAGACATTGTTCCTCAGTAGAAAACTTGGAACAATTGTAGAATATTACTATGACACCGATTTCATTGAAAATTTGTAGTCATATGTAGTTTTTTGTGCTGATTACGAATATCAAAAAAATATTTTCCTGGAAACATTAGGTTCTTGAGAAATCAACTGAAAAAGTTTAGTTTATTTTATTGTTTTCTCGCTCTAATATTATATGAATTCATTGACGACATTTTATCTGTTCTGTTCAGTGAATTTACATATTATTCTTTGGCTTACCTTTGTTTAAATGAACAAATTCTGTATTTCTGTTAAAATTCAGTATTTTCACACATTTATCACAAAATAGCCAAACATTCCTAAGAATACTACAAAACATTTCTTTCCTAAAGAACTCAATGTCTTAAAACTCATTTAAACTTTGTAATTATTTAATATAAACACTTTTTATTACTTAAAATATTTTTTATTAACAATTTTTTATATAATTTTATCCAATAATTTCTGTTCGATGTTTTCGCGTCGAATCATAAATCTCTTTAAATTTGACCCAATCTTCATCGGTAACACTTACAGATATGAGTGGTAAAACCCTTGGAGTTGAGTTTGCAAATTGTTTAATCATATAATATCACAGATATTTAGTTACTATTAATACATACCACGACTCATATTGCTCACAACATTCTAATACTTTATCGCAACAAAACTTCGAATAAAGAGGTATATGTGCACATAAAATACCAAAACACAGTGAATCACTTCCTTGTGCTAAACCAAACACAAGGAAAGCAAAGAATAGTAATTTCATTTTTATTATAAATGTAATCATAAGTAAAACAATATTTTTAAATAAATATCATTAATATATTTGCAATCCTTTGCTTAGATTGAACGAGAAGTTATTACCGGTAGTACCAAATGCGGGTAAGTATCAAAACAAGTATAACAACGAACTCTTTACGGAAGTAATGATAATATTTATTTAGATTTCAGTTTAATATTCATTTAAATTATTTTAAATCAAATCCAATAAAATATTCACAGTATTCACACCTAAACCACAATACCTTCTGGACAACTGGTAATAACTTGTAAATACTGGAAACATCGGTAATATTTTTTGCTCCCTAAATAATTCATTAAATATTATATATTTTATTTATCGCTCAAAAAAATTACAAATGATTTACAAACTATTTATAATC
>JAQGCF010000443.1:0-10291 GCA_034699405.1 Hermanniella punctulata | reverse complement strand
GTTTTTTAAACTTTTAAATCAAAACATTAAACATGTGATCAAAACATTAATATTGAATGTCAACAGATGTCACTCAAACACACAAAACATTGATTTAAAAAATTTTATGAACTGAAACCTATGGAGTAAATTGAAACCACGTTTTCATTAAAGTTCAATAATAATAGTAAATTATTTTTGTATTTTAATGAATGGATAAAACTCTCACTCATTCTCATTAAGTGAAAAGAAAATGTTTGCTATAATTAAGAGTTCATTATTTTGTAGTAATTAAAAGTCTTTTTTTTATAAATAAAGACAAAAGTTTATTATCTGATTGATGTCCTACTCATTCATATGTACATTATATTCATATTAACCTAATTAATGACTATATTTTTAAAATTTATATCCCTTTTAAACTATTACTCCATTGTCTAGTAATGAGTTCTTCATTAATCCCTTGCGATAATAGTAGCTATAATTGTGTTAATTATTGGAACCAACGCTATGAAAGTGATGAGAAATCCTATGACTGGTTAGTAAACTATTCTAACATTAGTCATATCATTGAGAAATGTGTCTCAAAAAGCCATTCAATACTAATGTTGGGTAAGATTACAATAAATTATAATAATTTTTTAAATTTAATAATTAACATAAAAATATTATACAACACAGTAGTAAAAAAAAGTGTGCCATATTAACTACCGGTACATTTAAGTCTAAGAATAAATAAGACAATAATATAGTTAATGATGTTTTATAATGTGTACCGAATGTAAAATTTGGTCCATTTTTAGTTATCTTCTAATCTTTTTAAATACATGACTACCGGAACTCTAAAAGATCTTACCTCTGCCTCTGCCTAAACTTGCAATCGTTAGGAAAAAATAGTTTATTATCGATAAAAAAGTAAAATTAATAAAGTTTTATATAAAAAGGAAAATATTTTAATTATTTGATAAAATCTTTTTTTATTATAATTTATATTAAGTATTAAAAACTTTTTTATCTTTATTTTAATTTTGCGAAATAAACATTTTTTTGTTGGTTAACCCCAAATAATGGTTAACAAAAATCACAAATGTGCTTAAAATTAGAGTTGAAGCCGAGTGTGAAATTATATCATTACTTCATACCCATTATCCCTATTATATGATTGAATATCTCTATAATTCTTATTAATTTGTTATCATTAATAAATTTTTAGCCCCTATTGAATAAGTAGTTAATTCGTATGTATTGGTAATAGTTTTGATATTATCTTAATTTAAAATCCAGTTAAGAAGTTTAATAACTAAATTACCCGCTGTGCACAATAACGGGTTGCTATCACTAAAGTATTAGTCATTTTAATTGAAATAAATATAACTCATATATGTATTTGTATTCAGTAATAAAAATTTAACCCAATTGAGTGTTCGCCCGGTTTTTACTAGCAGTTCATTATAAGACTTCACATTATTTTAAAATTTATAGTTTAATAAAATCAAATAAAATTCAGTTTTATTCATAAAAATAACAAAATTATGTAATTATAAATTCGAGACTTTAATGAACACAAACAAATTTAAGCGTAAAATTGCACTAAAAAAACATTATTTTAATCTAAATATGTTAATGAATGTTGTGATTCATTGTAAGCCAAAAAATTTATTCAATTATCAAAAACATTATATTTTTATTACTCGTTTAAATTCAATTATAACTCAAAATATTTTTCAAACATTTATTCTTTTGATTTAATTAAGACATAAAAGTTTTGACTCCAGTGTAAAACCACAAGCTTTTAGAGCTAAGAGCAATGTCCATAAACTCCTAGAACTTTCACGTACTCTAATGATAATCTATGGTAGCATTGCTTTAAAATTGTTGGTTTAAAAATCCATAATAATTATTATAACTTATAATTAATAACTTTATTGTAGTTTAAAAATGAATTAAAATTTTGAACTAATATTAAAATTGAATTTTAATGTCTATAATGAAAAGGTTGTGGTAATAGTCTATTAAGTGAGCAAATGTTTAGCGATGGATATCATAACATACATAATATAGACTATTCCGAAGCCGTCATAAAACAGATGTCAACACATTGTGACAAATGTAATCAAATGAAATGGCAAGTAATGGACTGTTTAGACCTTAAATATGATGACCACAGCTTTGATGTAGTTATAGAGAAGGCAACCATCGATGCACTGCTCACTGAAGAGAAGAGTCCGTGGAATATATCACAGGAGAGTGTAATGCGTGTGAGTTCAGTATTGAAAGAAGTGTTACGAGTACTTAAACCTGAGGGACAGTTCTTTTCGATCTCCTTTTTTGGGCCTCACTTTAGGCGAGGATTATATTCGATACCAAACCTCTCAATGAAAGCGATTTACGAATTGGAGAATAATTTTCATTATTATTGTTATCGACTCAACAAAAGTATAGAAACCATTGAATTAAAGCCAATAGAATACGAATCGCCAAAAATGATTTCGTGTCTCAACAGTGGATGTAATCAAACAATTGATACCTCAGATGATAATAAAGTGGAGCCAAACTATATCTTCAATATTAATCTTTAATACAATCCTCAGTGAGTGAACTATAAACGAAACCCACAATACTTTTGATTGCATACAATATAATGAACTTTACTCCTAATAATGTCTATACAAAGAAGGGATGAACTGATGGTTGGAGTGATGGCAACTGTAGGCCAAACACATATCAATATTTTATTGTTCAAACATCACATACAAAAGTTATTGTTATTTAAGTATCGATTCCTTTGATTGTTAAATATTTTACTCAAATATATTAATTGTTTTCTACAAAAATAAAATAACATTAAATTTATTATAAATTAGAGAAACTTTTTTCACTATAAAACTCTTCCCTAATCTTAAATCAATATATCTTTTAAGGCTATTCTTTAGTTTGTGGTCCAATAGATATTTTAGAGTCTTTTTTATATAGAGGCGAGAATACCGGCGACGGACAACTTGCCAGTGAGTCGAGTGAACATAAATCAGGCATTGATTTGTTGAGATACCACTCGTGTGCATAGCTTCCAATTCTGTTAATGCCATTGAGACTAACAATAGGTTTTGGTTTACTTTCAATATTCCAAATGGATTGACTGCCATTGCCATGACTTCCATGATATCCATGACTTCCATATGAATTATTGCTTTTGTCGTTAGCTTTTTGGTGAATGAAATCCTGATTTCTGGCGTAAATGTGTTCTTCTCTTCTGTTAATCATATATTTCTTAGCTTTGGTTTTGGGTTTAACTCTATTTACATAAGCGTTTTGACGAATCGCAGCCAAACTATTGCTCGTCTTTCGCTTTGAAGCACTGGTAGGTTTACTGTTAGCATTATACTCATCCGCTGATGAATTGCTACTACTATTACTGTCGAGGCTATCACTACTTTGTGTGTCATAGAGTGGACCAACTCTTCTCTCATATTTGTTGATCCTCTGTTGACTCCCATAGCTCTCTCTTTCGTCAATCTTTGTTAGAGAACCGGAGGTTTTGTTACCTGAAAGCAGTAAATTTGTTTCGCTCACTGTTTTTCTTGGCTGTGATGAAGTACTACTCGATTGGCAATTATCTCCTATTGAATGCCTACTCTTTGTGTTACTAGTATTACCATTACATACATTACCGGTAATACTACTATTGATTGGTTGCAGTGATTGCAATAAATAAATATTTGATTCGAGTTTATGTATATCTGAAGTGGAGAACGACTGACGACCTCTTCTTTTATGGTGACCCAAATTACTTGATTTGTGAACAAAAGGACTGTTTTGTCGCTGAAGATAATTAATGGCAGAAACTGAAGAACTCATACAATGGCCATAAGGCTTATGTATCCGAGCTTTTGATTCTTTTAATCCATGACTTGAGTTGTTTTCGCATTCAAAGGCGAGATTGTCGTATATATGCGTTTTGTTTAGGGGCTCCTCCACTGTGTAGGAACCACAGGACAAAGAACTGGAATCATTTCGTTCATCACTTTCATCATTAACTCTATCTATAGAGGAAGGTATAGATGAGTCGCCTTTAGTAAACTCAAAGTCATCGTTAGCTAATGTAGTGAATGAGACGCCACTAATAGACAGTCCATCACTACTCGCGGTTCGACTTTTAGGATAGTTTTGATTGAATGTAATGACACTGTTTTGCAAATCCTGATCATCAGTATTGGCCTCAGAGTTCACTTTTTGGTCATTAATTTGTTGTAATTGTCTTTTGTCGGGTAGTGTTGACCTCACACTAAATGTTTCTGAAAGAGTTGCGTAAATGTGTTCATCATTTGAAGTTCGCTTAACTTTATTATCAATGAATGCATTAGTGTTTGGTTGAGCCCATTGTCCACTATTAGAACTGTACCAAACATTGGAACCATTTTTCTCGAATGAATCGATTTTTTGTTTATGAATCGAAGAATTGTTAGAATCGGCGAAAGTTGAAAGAGTTGTACTGTTTTTATAGTAAGGATTCACTGAATGCGATTCAGTAGCGAAAGCTATGCTCTGTTTGCTCACAGGTATGACTTTGTCGACGCCATAAATACTTAGAAACATATATTTATCGTTAGCTTTCGGTGATTTGCATTTCCTTAACGACGATAAACCACTTCTTGTGCGCATTAATGAGTCATTAGTAGTGCTTCGCCTCTGTTTCTCATCGGCTCTCATTGATGAGCGCCGGTAGTTCGATACAACAGTCAGAGCTGATGTATTTAATTTAGCTGTTGGTATAGAACTCATAGCCCCCACATAAGGCTTATCAATGAGTGCGAAATCATTAAAGTATAGCGGAAACGGACCTTCACTACCTGTGTTCCAGACAATTAAAAATTCATTATAATTATAGTTCAAAACTATTAAATTATATTTAATGTAAATCAAGATAAGCCTTACTTTTACTGATATCAGAACACCTATAGTTTTTTCTCTTGAAGGATCTCTTCACAGCCTCTCTAAATGGGTCGTCAGTGATATATAAAGTTATTGGTAGTAAAATGCCTTCAATAATACCAAACCAGATAACAATATTATCGTGTAGTGGATTCCAAAATTGGACAAACAAACTCGATATAGTGAAGGCCTAAACAATTTTGCATAAATTAAGTTTAATTATGGATTTGAAGAGATTTATTGAAAAACAATTACAGTTTAGGTATTGATTGTGAAAAATATTATATTTAATAAATTCAAATAGAATTAAGGTTTTAGATCGTGAAAAGTAAGCGTGAGTTCCGAAGGGCATTCACATCACTCAAAAAATACCTTATAGCTCAAGTAGTTTCAGGACCTGAAAAAAATCATACATTCATCTCATGAGGTTTTAGTAATTGTTTTCTAAACTTAAAAACTCAGTGAGAATTTTTTTGATCAGTTTATTATAGCAATTCTTGTAGCCCAACATCAGGATCTTTGAGGTATTGTTAGAATTATAACAAAATTTATTATAAAAATGTTTAAAAGAGTACAAGAGTTGGATACTTAGAAATAGTGACCACTGTTCCAGTGGCCTAATTCTAATTATGCCTTGAATTTTGCCTTTATTTAAAACTTCCTTATTTTAGAGAAAAAATCATATTATATGCCAGCAATCAACAAATGCTACACCCGTTGGGATACTTTTGACTCACAAATTAAGTATCCATTGTTTGTGATATAATTTTCTGCGTGATTTAGACGTCATTATACCCGCATAACTAAATGATTGCAGAAAAATGTTTTCCATAATTTACTCAAACAATATAATTATAAAATAGTTTTCTAAAAATATTACTCTTTAATGAGAAATAAAAATAAATTTAATTTTGATCGATGTTTATTGGATTGTTTCAGAAGTATTAAATTAACAAAATTTGTGAAATTAACATAAGGTCATCACATATACCATATGTGTAAACTTTTATCAAACAAAATTGATGACCAAAAACATATTATTTATTGAATTACTTGAGTGGAAAAAACATAAGATAAATCATTTTCTGAATTAATTAAGAGTCTAATCAAACAATTTGTCAAATATTAATCTGAATTCAGGGTTAGAAATCAGTTTAGATTATTTAGATATTAAACAATTATATTGTATTTTCGCACGAAATTTCTTATTATTTAAACTAAACCCCATTTAAATTAACTTCTATTGTTAAGCATTTTTTATTTCCTTCTCTCTCTCTCTCTCTCTCTCTCTCTCTCTCTCTCTCTCTCTCTCTCTCTCTCTCTCTCTGGCTCTCCCTCCCATTCTCTCATCGGTGGGAATATTCGTAATGATTGGAAAAGAAGTTATGTAGTTATGTAACGGTAAGGTTCAAAAGTGTATCATTAATATTACATTATATAAAATATGTAAAATTTTGATATGTTTTGTAAAAAATGTAAAGAATATTAGATTAATGTTTTGTTACTTTGAACCCATCGGCTATGAGTTAAGTTCATGAGATAAAAAAAGCATTTAAAACACAGTGAGCTTTAACAACAGTTTTACATCTAAATTACCACCAATTTGAACACCGGAAACGGGAATAGCCCAACCAACCCATGTATGTGCAAATTGCCAAACAGAACAATGATATAGTGTACTTCCTTTGCACAGTTTCAAAACAGTAAGGACTACACCAATAGAGCAATCTTGCAATTATTGGCCCTCAGTTAAAAGTATGCAAAGATCATCTCTTATTTACTAATAGGGCGTTAAAAAAGTCTGGCCTTTGCTTTGCATTAGTTTTTCTTAAAAGTTTAAAAACATCACGCCTTCAGTATATGCTATTAAATGGTTAAAACTTAAAAACTATTCATTTTTTTGTATTCATATTATTAAAAAGCAAACAAAAAATTATAATATTTTCCAAAATAAATACAATTGTTTCAAAGATTTGACTTTTAATACTACTATTATATACAGTAACTATAATTAGAGGAACAAATATAATTCAGTAGAGTATTTATAGAGAGGTTTTTGTTTACTGGATGTATTCACTGGTGACAATAGTGTTGGGCGTCGTTTCGAAAAATGTGTTCGATATTCATGTTATCATTAAAGACCGGAAAATAGTTTATCGAAAAATCGATCTTTTCTTATGCTTTTATTTGTGTTAAATTCGTGTATATTTTGTAATATATTATAAACTTTTCTAATGAACTGATTGTGGTATTGACACAGTGAACGATTACAGAACAATTAGATGTTGAACAAGGAGTACCACAGTTTATGAACCAACATATAAATTATAACATTATCTACACTGCGATAATAGAGAGAATGATACCGGAAATAGTGGTCCATAAAGTTTGCTTTAATAGCATTTCGTGAACTTCTATCACTTCTATCACTTGTTTTTCATTAGTAGAGAATGAGAAGACGGGAAACAGGGAAACAATTTTTACATAAAATCAATAATAGCATCACAGTTGGGATGCTGTCAAATAGAGAGGCACATGAAGTGAAGCATTTTATATAAATGAAGTCTATTTGAGAATTTAATGTTATACGAAAGAGTGGGTGCATTCGGATCACGCATACAATCTTTTTTATTACTTTCCAACCTGTTTTGCTGTTTGGATACTACTTTGAGTAACAGAAATATTTAACTGAATCCATCAAAATCTCATGCAATTTGTTAATGAAAGCACAGTGAATACCAGTGAATGCATTCACATTATAATTGGAACATTCATTCAAAGACATTAACAGATATTAACTTATTTTTGTGCAAATTATATGTCCATCAGATCTTAAATCAGAGGAAAAGATTTTCGCTCAACAGAGGAAACATTCATTCATTGATGAAACCAACAATTTCTACTCTAATCATAAAATTATATAATATTTTAAACATTAAAAACTTATGAATGAATATTCAAATCTGTTTATAAATTCTAATGTATGTTATTATCTATAAGTATTGGTGATAAACATATTACATAAGAAGTGTAGGACTTTTCCTATAGATTACTAATGGGTATAATTTTGAGACAATTATAACTTAAAGTTTTTTAAAATTTAAATTAAGTCGTGATTGTGTCGAATAATTATTTTATTAATAATTGCTTAATTGCAAAAACAAGTAATAGTAGAGTTAGAGCACCGATATATGGAATAAACGCTATTTGTGTTAAGGACTCACTTAACAAATCTTTATTTGAAAAGAATTCAAATAAAAATAAAAATCTTGTGAATAGTAATGCATTTCGTCAATACCATTGATGGGTATATTTTTTCGTCAGAAAATTAGAAAAAACGATATTTTTTTCTCATTGGCTGAACTAAAGATGTATTTTATATGAGCCTTATGTAAGAGTATATAATTATGGCAACAATTTTAATAATTTAAAAGCATTCGACCTGTTTTCAAATATATGGTAGGACTTATGAATGTTTCTCATGTGCACTATCACTACTAACAACAGATGGAATAAATTTTAGTCAATATTCATAAATGATATGAAGTGATGCTAACGATTGAATATTTAACTTTTGTTATCAGTACAGTATATATACAGTAATATTAGGAGTTTTTATACCTCAAAAATATCTGATTCTCGTTTCGCTTTACTGAAAGCCTTGAATCACGTCAGTAGTGTTTTTATGCTAAAGTCAAACACCTAAACATTAAAAGAAGTCAACAAAATCAGTGGTCAGAAAAGAATTAAACACTTTAATTGTTTTGTAAACAGAAAGAAATTATTTTCGTACCTCCCTAAACAATTTGAATCTCAGTTCGCTAGCAGTTTTGCTCATTATATTACAGGTAAACATTAAACTTAAAACAAGAAAAGGAGTTTAAAACAATTTATTAGTGCTGACCATTGAAAGGCTCAGCCATTAAATAGTGTTCTTCCGGGAAAAAAGTGATAAAAATCTAATTTTATATTAAGAATAGTTTAGTGAATATCAATGCAAACAATATATAAGTCATTTGTTTTTTAAGTAAATGATTATTGAGTATAAACTTTAAGCCAATAGAAGTTTAAGAAACATTTCAATAGTGTGTCTAAAAATGATATAAAAAAGAAGACACATGTAATAGAGACCGAGGAAGTGTCATAAAAGGTTAACCTCTTATAAAGAACTCATAAAAACTGGATGTTCATTGAGTTGTTCTCAATGGACTCATGGACTCATCCCATAACTTGTTTGTTCTTTTTTAATAATTTTAATCCAATTTATTTGATTTCATTTACAAACTCTTTATATTTTACGCTTCTCTGCCTTTTTTGAAGAAAAATAATTATTTTTCAATTAGTTATGTGGGAAAGTATTATACAATAATTTAACACAAGAGTACAGTGTATTTAACATTTGTACAGTGTTTGACAATAGAAACCAAAATTCTTTTCCATTATTTTAAAAGTGTGTGCAATAAAGTAATTTTGTCCTCAAACGAGACAATGAACCTCAAAAAAATGCAATAATAGGTTTAAATAATATAATGGCATAAATATAGTTAAAAAATGAGATGTGGTCTCAATGGTCTCAATGGTCTCAATCTCTCTTTTAAAGGCAATTACACGATATAAAGGATGAAATGAGTGATTGAGAGGCTTCTCGTGAGCTAAACAGATAAGATAAATAACTTTTTAGATGATTATAACCACATAATAAAATTCAGGACTCATTCCTTTATTTTTATTACATTACAATAGACTATCGTTAACTCAAATTGGTTGAAGGATTGCCTGGATTTAGGATATTTGAGGCATTCAATAGTTTACTATTAAACCAAATATGGAATACATTAAATATAGATTATATGCTTATAATGAGAGCTCTCAATGATAAAAATGTTATTTATACTGTTTTTTTGTTTACTAATATGAGAGTTCACTGTATTGGATACCTATAGATTAAGGATAGATAATGTGTTCAATTTGGAGGTGATTAAGGACAGGCATTCACAAGTGATCCCACAATCCGAAGAGTGAATCCACGGGTAAACTTGAATTAGATTCTCACCTACCTATCAATCTTTTAACAGTATATAAAGACTTATAAAACTAAGAGTCTGAACCCCATTATTTCAGTTATAGCCAATTGCGTGTTCGTTGAACGCACTTATGGCTATTGAAGCGTAAAATTTTTTTTGTTCATTCTATGAAAAATATGTAGTTTTCTATTCATTAAATCAGATGCAAAAGAAAGTCGAACACATTTTTCCATCAGATTTAATAGATTTGTACACCAATGCAAAAAAGAGGAATCTTTTGAGAGATCGCACAAAAATGTAATTTAAATTTTTTAGTTTTTTTTCTATTAACCATTAAATTCAGAAATAACTATAACTTT
>JAQGCF010000442.1:0-10295 GCA_034699405.1 Hermanniella punctulata | reverse complement strand
AAACTCTTACTCGGTTTTAAGACTGAGTCACTAAAGTAATAATTATTACTTTAAGTTCAATAAATCTATTAATCATTGGATTCAGTGTTCAATAGATTTATTGGACTTAAACTAATTACTTTTGTAACTCAGTCCTAAAATCACCTGAGAGTTTAAAACACATAAATGTCTCGTCTCTACTAATGAGATATTTTTTGAGATATTTAATCCTATATCTCCTTAATCTCTGCGATCGTATAAAATTGAGAATTCCAGATAATTTTCGTCTCTGATTATAACAGACCAGGAATGGACAGACTCGAAAATGACAGAGGGGGTATTTTCTCTTGGCCTCAGGAGGAAGGGGTAGGGTCGTGTGTTTTACTGTAGTTTTGTGAGACAATTTTCCACTTTTGCCTATTTTCCTCATTTTTTCGAATTTTTCCCTTTCAAAAGGGCGTTCTGCTAAATCATAGAGGCGATATTTATAAAATACCCCCACCTATACCCTCCCATCTGGCCATCGCTAATAAGTTAACAGACGAGTCTTTTAATAAGAATTTCTCGCATTAAAATATATTTTATAATTTTACTGCGTTTAACGCTCGACATAATTACATAATTATCAATATCTTTACAATTATTAAGTACATTAATATCACTTATATTTATTAATAGTTTATTTATTGCACAATAAAATTAAATA
The DNA here is from genome assembly GCA_034699405.1 of Hermanniella punctulata. NCBI lineage: Eukaryota > Metazoa > Arthropoda > Arachnida > Sarcoptiformes > Hermanniellidae > Hermanniella > Hermanniella punctulata. Next base: position 9,610 of record JAQGCF010000442.1, on the reverse strand, counting down.
TAAATTAGAAATAAATATTACAATTTTAACAAATATTCAGTAAAGTTTGGATGAGTAAAAGTTACATATTATGCGTTATTAGTAGAGATGTCATTTCATCCTAACTAAAAGACAAAATCTGTGATTCATTTTGAAACCAAATATAATTTGGAGTTTTATTTTAACCGTCAAAACAATAACTTTTATGTTTTTGAAATTTCCTTATAATCTTAATTACAGTGAAGTCAGAATTGCTTTAAAGGTTGAATTGACCTGAAGTAACCTGTAGTAATCAATTGTTGAATTCTTCACAGGTATTTACAATCAAAGCCGGTATTTAATTAAAGATCAATGCGATTGTTTCTAAATAAAGTAGTCTTTTTGTAGAACTGTTGGCATACATTTGTGGTGTATAACAAAAATAAGTTTTGTAATACTGTATAAGAGTTAATTGAATCACTTATACTTAACAATATTGACTTGAATTATAAGTAATCGCTTTGGGAATACTTTAAATGTTTTATTGAATTTTTTCGTAAATTTCTAAATAATCTCCTTAAGCATGAATTGCACTCGTCATCCATTCCAGACATTAGAAATTTTTTAAAATTTGAATTTCACCCTAAAATTTGAGAATGTTTTAAAATTTGGAATAAAATCCACAATAAATATCTGCTGTCTATGATTTTCAAAATAATTTCATTATTCTCTTGAAATATTCAACATTTCAGTCATCCGCACATATTATTTCTAAGAGAATAAATGAATCAATCCATACCATCTCGAATGGAAGACATACTCTCACGGTTTGCAATCATGTGTTCCCTGAAATTTCATTATTTAAAAGTTTGTTATAACAAGAATAGAGGAGATTATTTAAAAATGCTTTTTGAGTAAGATTTTATCTGTTCATTAAAAGTAATTTAAATTCAAATTATTTTTTCGGTATTTTTCAAACGCAGCGAGAAATGAAATACATAATAAAGTAAACCTTTTATATTTAACAATAACCTGAAAAAAGGTAATACTAATAAATTCTAAGATTTTATTTTAATTAAATAAGTAAATGATCGCTTACTTATCATTAGGGCCTGCAAATTATGCACACAGTACAGTAATTTTTAATTAAATAATCTAAAGTAGTTGTTATTAATTCTTTAAGAAGACTTATGAATGAGAAAAAATTTAAATTATAATTTATATTCCAATAAACCCGAAAAATGACTTTTTAACCGTAAAATGCGGAATATCATGAAAAAGCAGATTTTGAGCAAATTCTTATAAATTAATGTTATTTTTGATAACTTTAGAGATGAGAATAAGAGAAATAATGAAATATTTCTAAGAATAGATAATTTATTTGTGATTATTCTGACAATTTAATAGTTTTTAAATCATATATCAATAATACCGAAAATACTATCGATTTTTATGTCCGCTTCTGAAAAAAGGAGATTATAGATTCGTTTCCACCCCTCCCCTCCCACCACCAATCACGCAGTTATGTGAAGAGTTCTTTAGTAATATAATATTAATACAGAATTAATACAGTAATATTATATTACTAAAGAACTCTTTATATAACAACGAGAGATATAAAAATTAGAAATAAGAAAATTAAAAAAAACATGAAAAATTAAATAAAAATAAGAAAAATTAAAGATTTGAGAAGGAGAGATATATTAATGGTCATTCATTCAAAATTATAGCAGTTCTGTATAAAAAATAACTTTGATTTAAATAATTTGAAGTTTGATTAACAAATTTTTATGATATAAATCTATAATAAATCCGGAAAATAATTTTTTACGCGTATAAATCCGCAGAAAACGGAGCAAACGTTAGTCCGCACTTTGCAGGCCCTGTTAGATACTGTACTATATAATCACTTATTGTCATATAATGCAATCAATTTAATTAACAAAAATATACCGCAAGTTAATCATTATTTGATCTAATGGTAAGAGTATTTAAAATTTTGATAAAATGACATCTCTTGGGAGTAATTTTTAATTGAGTTGAGTCTCTATATTGAGAGATCATTACTTAAAAGTATTTTTGTAAAAACAATTTAATAAATAAGTTATCATATGTTAATGTTATAGACACAGACAAATGTTAGTATTGTATTATTTACTTATTGTTATCTTAAAGTAATGTCTGTTTTGGTTCGTATTCCATACTACTGTAACTTCAGGAATTGAAACCACACTCAAAAGTTTAAAGCATTCACTAATATTATGTATTTATACTTATATTATGTACTTATTATAGTGTTATTGTGTTATTGAGTTAATAAATATGTTTTAGAGTTAAAAGAGTTAAAAGAAGAAACGGAAAGCGATCGCGAACTACATCGAGATATGGATCGAGAAGAACGAGTGGATGAGTGGGAACTTAAGGTTGGAGAACTTCGCCGATAAGGAATGGGACGCTTTCGGGCGCTACAGAGTTAATCAACGGTTAGTTTATTAGTTTTAAAGCAATTAAAAGCAGACATAATTAAACCAAACAAAAAGGGGAATAACCAAACACTTACCTGAGTCGTCAGTTACATAAATCAATCAAAATAACAAAAATCACCGCAAATTCAAATCAAATCAATTAAATAAACGAACGAATAAAGAAATTTAAATAATTGTTTAATAAAATAAATGATTAAAAAGTGAGACAAATAATAATAATAATAATGCAAAACAATATTGATTTACAAAAGGATTGCCATTATTTAACAACTTTTTACAATAAGTTACAAATTTATATATACTGTATATTAAATTAGAGCTCATTTCAGTGGTTTTAAATATAGAAAATTTATAAATGATTTATTTGAGAGTAACTAAATCTTACATTAACACTCTTTACATCTTACTGTACAAACTATTTAAGGCCGGTTAGGATTCTCAAACATTTTGTAATAAATGAAGTTTTTGAACAATTATTATATTTAGTTTTAAAAAGTCTTATTAAAGATAATATTTTCCTACGGCTATACATTAGGAACAGTAGTATAAATACAGTAAATAGAGAATTGAAGTATAGGTTCAACAAAGCGATAACAGTTTGGTGTTTATGAAAACATTAAATTAAATAAAAGCGAAATAAAGAATGAAATTTATTTAAAGTAGAGCTCCAAATGGGGTGGAATTCGGATGGGAATTGAGCAAAAATCTTGGATATTATCGAATCGGATGAGCTCTAAAATAGTGGGATCGGATCGTGAAAAATGTATCCGATTTAGAGCACTTACATAACACATGGATATAGTGTATGAAAGCTATACACTAATGAACAAAGGATTGAGTGAAGTGAAAAAGACGGGACAATACTTTAACAAACTTTGGTGTTCGTCATATATGAGCTCTAATTTAGTATAATATAAATGAATGACTCATTTAACTAATGATTTATCAGAAGTGAAAAGTAAAGCCAAATAAAGTCAACCCTTCGGTAAGATTTGGATAATTACGAAATGATATTTCAATGAATGATTGCTTGGATTAAGCCATTAATACCTCGTTATTCTGCGTTTATCTAAAAAACTTGGGGATCCTTTTCTTCGAGGTATTGAAGGACTTCTGCTTCGAGACCGCGAGAAAGAACGTGAACTACCATTCGATACACTAAAAGGGATAATAAAATCGAATATTATATAAAAACATAAGAAAAATGAAAAAAAAATTATCAAAAATTTTATGACTTTAAGACAAATCGTTGAAATACAGGTAATATAAAAAATTACTACAAAAGTTTTAAATTAATATTAATATTATGAATATTAGTAGTGATTTGAGGGTCCAGTGATATGTGCTTTGACTTTGGACTAAAATCTTTGATTTTGAATCATTAGCAGAAAAAACAAAAAAATTTCATTTTTTCGACTTTCTATTTATCTCATTCTTATTGTAGCAAAAGACTCGCCACTCTTTTACCAAAGGGGAGGGGTAGGGGGTATTTGCAGATACCACTTCAAGAAATTTGGGAAAATTGTCTCACAAAACTACAATAAATCATCATTACATACTGTACCCCATATACCCCCTCAAGAAAAGTTGATACTTAGTAATCCCTTTTTGAAATAATAAGATAAAACGCACTAACTCTCTGCCTATTGCACTATGTGTTTGAGCACTTCCAAACCCAAAGGGATAAGGAATAGAAAAGTTTTTTGGTAGTGATTATGCAGAGTGTGCTGAGCACTGTATCAAATATAGTGGGCCTCATATCTGACCAAATAATCGATGAAAACATTTATTTTTCGTAATTATCATAAAATTATTTTAAAACTTCGAAATGAGTGACAAAATTACAGCATTTCTTATTCCGATTAAAAATAACAAATAATAATAACATTTAATATAATTTTAAATCAATTCGTGTTTACAGTAAAATCTGATTTTTGGATTTTAGAGCTTATTTACAATAACCGGGTTCACAATAAACGTGTATTTTCTATTTAATAAACTGATGTGCATTGGGTTCGTGGATAACCCTATTTTGGAAAAAGCCTCCCATTGTGGTAACCCATGTATTAATTATGAATGAATAGCAATACTTACGAAGAGCTTCTACTGCTTTGATTAGAACTCTTTGATGAATTGGATTGGAGTGAATGAGAACGTGATTTAGAAGAACGACTCGAATGTCTCGACTTGTGATCTGATTTGTGAGGACTCAATGATCTGTTGTTTCGCGATTCAGATTTTGTTTGATAAGTATTGGAATAACTTTTAGGAATTTCTTTAGCTTTTTTGGCCCCAACAGATTCGTAGACTGTGCTCTTCAAACGTTTGACTCTGGAATCTGGTTCTGATGAACAACTCGATGATCGAGACTTTGAATCATTACTTCTGTTAGATCTCTGTCTTTGAGGACTATATTCTCTGCTCTGCTTTTTGTGTTCTTTTTGTTCACTTCTTTTGGTAACGATTGGAATCGGATTTTCCGTCTCTTTTCTCATTTGTTTAATATTTCTTTCAATAAATTCTGTCGTTTTATTATTAGTATTTTTAGCATAAGTCGAGCCCTACCGGTAATAATAGAAATGAAATTAATTTTTTAAATAAAAAATAAATAAATTCCAAAATTGTTAGCAAACAATACATAAGATCTAAATCACAATAAAAATTCCTACAGAAGTACTTACAGAGAGATAAGAAATTCCTCAAAAATGATGGCATAGTTTCAGATATAATAAAATAACTTAGTCTTAGTATTGACTGATTTAGTAAAATAATACAGTATTTTATACCCTATTCTTACGTGAATACCCTATTTCTACGAATCGCATGAATGAAAACAAAGAAACCCGTAATAAAAATCCAATTAATAGAAATAATTATTTGGACATCACTTACCTTAAGTTCGTATGACTTTAATTTGTGACTCACATCGGGTGACGAGTGTTTCTCATCAGTTCTTTCCATTCTTTTGGATCGTTTAGTATTTCTATAATTTCTCGAATCATTAGAACTGTTTGAAGAACTACCGGTACTGGATTCACTGTCACTACCGCTTTCACTACTATCAGAAGTGGTCTCCGAATCAGAACCAGAATCCGAACCCGAAGACGATTCGCTATATTTTTTATGTTTACGAGAATTCTTTGCATTTTTGTGACGCTTTCTATCTCTACTGTGTTTTTCAGATCTCTTTTTTCTCTTATATTTTGAATTACCATTCGATGAATTATTGTCTGAATCGGAATCGCTTTCAGATTCAGAGCTGTATTTACGCGAATGACGTCTTTTGTTAGACTTATGTTTTCTCGACTTTTCTGTCTTTTTATTCGTTTCATTAGCTTTTGAATCATTTTTAAGAGATGTCATCTCAAGTTCTGGCAGTGGATCTTCAATTAGTTGGTATTTCTTTTGGTGTATAGCTTCTACTGCCGCCTCCTTTGCTTTACGGGCAGCATCAAGAGAACTGCCTTCAATAAAGAAAGGACTGATTCCTAAAGCAGTTTTCAATTTATCGTTCTTCTCGTGATTCAATTCCGCCATTTTATGCGTTTCTCTAACACTTCATTAAATAATAACAAATTAGATTCAAATTGTGTTAAACCATAAAATAAATAATAAATAAATGTGTATTAATTGTATTAATCTAATCCTTTATTGTATTTATATTTTTACTTAAAGTAATTGATTGTCAAGAGATCATTGATAAGTAATCGGATTTATTAAAAACCACATTTTGGATGGATTTGATCCCACAGTAATTAGTGAAGCATTTTGTTTGCAAAGAGTGAGTACGGATATGAAAGTGAGTGCGTGTGAAAACAATTTAAACATTTTATTTGATAAATAATGTTATTTTGTGTTTTCATTTAATTTTGCTATAATTTCAATTTAATGTCATAAATACATATTATTATGTACTGTATATTATAATAACTGTAAATACTGTAACTGCAATATATGCAATATCAGTAAAGTTTTAACAGTTCACTGTACAGTACTGTACAGTACAATACAATACAATACAATACAATACAATACAATACTCAATAAAGTGTAGTTTAACATTATGTTTTGAATTAATGTAACAGGGATTGCAAGTTGAGTGGTAAGAGGTATCTGCGGGACCCCCCAAAGGCTTGCGATATTGTCTCACAAAACTGCAATAAAACATCATACCCCCCATACTCCCCCTAGAAAAGTTTCCCTGGTGTTACAGTTTATCCCATTCAGAACGATCCAACATTAAAAAATATTAATACACAAAAGTAAAGGTTTACTCATTTGTGAGTCAGCCAGTCATAAGTGAGTTCTATTGATATGTCAATTGTAATGCAAATGTACTTAAAGTAATAAGTAGTTTATAAGCATAACGTGGATCGTTCTGAATGGAATAGACTGTACATTCATTGCATCAAATTCTCACTACATTTTAGAGCAGCAATAAAAAGTAGTCGAAAATGATTTCGTTTTTAAGTCAAAGTAATTTTTTGCTTTATTGTACAGTAAAAGCAGATACAGAGCTAAGCTATAAAAGTATTGGAATGATTAACTGAAAATCTAAATGCAATCATATTTACACATAAATACTGTATAATACAAAACACATGAAAACAATAGAGTTATGAATAAAGCGAACTCAAGTAACCATAAAAAATTTGTGTTAAACTTTACTGTAATTACACTCAGGAGAATAAATTACTAATTATGTAATTATTGTTTCACAAGAATTCAGTGACAATTTTGAACTGAAGAACTTTCAGAGATTTTAAAATCAATAATTGAAAGCTTTGAACTGTATGTATGATAAGACACTAAATGCAAAACTAAAAGTTTGTGAATATTCTTAACTTTGGATAAATTGTATCATTCATTACAACTGAGAACATAAAATGATTGAATTAGAGAAATAAATGGTATCTCAAATACAACCACCGATAGAGTAACGAAGCGAACAATTATTCGATTCGAGAAAATCTCAATACAATTCAAACAAATAAATGAAATGTAAACGAATACACAATTCTTACCTCACAATACTTTTAAGTTTCATTTGAACGTTAGAGTCATTAATATTCCCAAAAAAGCTATTTTGTTGAGAGCTCTGACAAAAGCGTCTCTTTTTATTTCGTTTTCTACGCCTTCTTCGGCGATAAGTATTGTTCACTAAACCGGGATATCTTTGCATTTGAGATCTCATATTATTATTATTATTATTATTAGCTGACAATGTATTGAACGAAGAATTTGATGGCAAAAATGACTGCATGGAAGGAAACGACTGATGGCCCGAAGCGGCCAAAAATAAAGCCTGTAATGAGTTTCGCCAAAACTTCTCAAATTCTCGCATACAATTTGGTGAACACATTATTGCTAAACAGTTGCTTCACTTTATACTAACTGTGCAATTAAAACATATACACAAACTTTTAAATCTATCAAATTATCTACGATATGGAAGACAATGGATTTATTGCGGAAGACTTTGTAAGGCACTGACGGACTATCAAATAAAGTTACTATAATATACTTTGTCTCAACATTCAATTTGTGAGGTCTCTCAACAACCAATTTGGAAGACTTGGTTTCGATGCAAAATAGCATAAAATAAGAGTTTTATTTCTAAGACATTGTTTGAACGAATGAAATTATCAATTGAGTGGAACACAGTTTAGGCGAACATAAATTTGCATTTAATCGATAAACAATTTATTATACATTAATGAACTTTAGTTTAAAAGACTTTTTTATTTAAATAACAGAATTTTTAAGAATCTTTGAATAAATTAGTCAAAAAATAAAACTAATTCAATAGAAAAGAGCAAATGGAATGAATTACTACATTCTCCTCCATCTTCTCCATCCTCATCACTACAACCCAACATCACAGCACATACTTTTGACTTACGATTCTATATTGATTGCATTTGATATCATGTAAGTAAAGCGGCTACTCGTTTAAGAGTAGGAGCCAATTGTAGGGTATAGTAATTGGCTATAGTTTGAGTAGTGCACAGAAGAGGGCAAACATGAGCGCCCAAAAGAGAAAACGTGAAGTATAACAACAAATTGATATATTTGTACTATAAAGATATGAAGATAACAACTTTTTATACTAATCCTAACAAAATTATTACACATTTTTATTAAAGCTTAGTTAACGAGTGTTTAATTAAAAATAAAGAATACTACTGTATGTTAATAGGAATTTTAGAATTTGTTAAATACAAAATAGATGTCCAAAATTTACTGTGATTTGGACACTCTGTATAACAGTGGTATTTTGTACCAGTACTAGAGATGACAAATAAATTTAATTTGGATCTAATTTTCAATAAAATATTGATTTAAAACTTCTAAAATATTTAGTTTAGTAATTAATTGAAAATATACTTTTTAACTACACTTTTCGAATTAGTATATAATTTCGTTTTTTCTCGTTGAAACTTAATCGAGTAATTTAATCAATTTATTTGTCTAATTATGGAGTAATTATTTATTCTATAATAAAATTTTCTTATCTTAATATTAAACTATTTTCAGTTATATTTTATAAGTTTGTGTTCATTTTTTAATTGTTTTTAGATTAAATGCCAAATTCCGGATTAATCGGAAAATAAATTGGATTGGATAAATTAAACCCATATTCTAAATGAATTTATAATGTGATTACTAAGCTTGGCACCCGGTGGCGATTTTGTAGTAGACTCAATGTGACCTCTACTACAAAATCGCCAAGCTTAGTGATTACAATCAATTAGATTTGGTTTGTTTAAAAATTCCCAATTTCCGGAATCTGACTTCAAACAAATTTTAAAAATTTTATCATGCTTAAAAAATAAAGTGTTTCAAAGTTGAACTATATTTTACACTGAAAGTCATTAAAAAATAAGATAATAAAAATTCGCATAAGTCATATATTGAACGAATTCAATCTGAATCGTATATTTATCCAATTTTTTCTAGGACTAAGATCTATAATATTTTATAAACAGCTATCATTTAAAATAAAAATAGAACACAATTTTATATTTTATTAGTAATTATTTTTTTCGATAATTCAAATATAAGACTAATTTATTTCTCAACCATATAATGAACTAAATATTAATATCCTGTACTGGAAAACAAAGAAATAAAATTTCGAAAATTCATTCATTTAAGTCATTGTA
>JAQGCF010000441.1:0-10297 GCA_034699405.1 Hermanniella punctulata | reverse complement strand
ATACATTTTGAGAAAAAAATAGTTTGGCTTTAATTCCTATAACTATAATAAATATAATTTAATAATTGATTTACAAAACTAATGCCAAAACTTATAATAAGTTATATTAATATTAGCGATGAGTTAATAATAAATATAATGATTTTGTGCTTATAATTAGAATTGAATCAATTCAACACAATATAAAACATTATGTTAAGCCGATTGCGTCCCGAAATCATAATTCATGACTAATTAGTCAGATTTAAAGATAAACTTTTTCCAATCCGTTGCCAACAGAGTTTAATACTTAATCTTTGAATGCATTGTCAAATATAGCTTAATATTTAAATAATTGAAGACTTTCTTCATATTAGTATACATTTAATCTTTGCTAATAAAATATATATTAAATTTTTAACATTTTTCTTAATATTTTGTTCAAAATTTTATTTTATATTATTATTTAAATGAACTCAATTCGCAATTTTGTTATTTATTAAATCTATTCAATAATTTTTTAGGATTTGAATGGAGTGAACCCATTCAGTGATGAGTTTACCACAGTTTTGTCCAAATCTAGTAAGTATTCACTTTTATTCTCTATGTTGTTAATGTTGTCTTGTCATACACTTGAGAGGCGATCAATTCCAGCCGTAGTTCAATCTCCGTATTGACCATTATTTATGATATCTAAAAAAATTCAAATCATAAAATCTTGTAAAAAAGTTCGGGTAGTATTAAATTTAGTTACAGCACACATATAAAGAGAATAAATTGAGATCATGTGAACCAAAGTAATTATTTTTAAGAATATTTACAAAAAATAAAAATTAATTAAATATTTAAAACATAATATTCATAGATTAAAAATAGAAGGTCGGAAATGATTGCTGACGACTGTACAACAATAGATTTGCAAAGACATTCACATATGTAATGCTTTCATAGGGGAAAGTATGCGGCAAATTAAAATGACATAACAGTAGTGCATTTACACTACACTCAATCTTCGTTTTGTCTTTATAGTATAAAATATTGATATATATTGAGACTCCTGTAGTAGAGCTCCAATCGAATCCAATTAGATTTGAATTTCGATTATTTTCGGATCGGATCTGAGCTCTGATAAAATCGGATTCGTTCTAAAAATTTAATTCCGAAATTTTAGTCACTTTATTACTTATTTACAAATCTTTTCAAATTGGTAGATATATACTATAAGTTAATAAACAAAAGTCTTACCGGTGATTATTTTAGCCAAATAAGCCGACCATTTACAATACCACGACTTAAATCATAAATTAAGTAAACGTTGAGTTATAAAAGTAAATCAAATTAAAGGCAAAAAATGAAAATATATTAATACGACAAATGCATGCCTTCATTGATGATATTTTACATTTTTATTCTTGGAGTAAAATTCTAAAACACTCATTTAAAAGTGGTTTATTTTTGTTAACTTCTATACAAATATATTGTTATAGATATATGATGTTTCTGATGCGCTTAATTATATTGTTAAGATTACCAGAAACAATTACCAATCAAATACTTAATTTAAATGTTTTCACTTTATTAGTGTTGTGAGGGAAGGCGTAGTGATTCAAAGTTTGTTAATTCATGGATTAGTAATTGCTTCTCTGATTTTAGCTGGTGCCCATACTTGATCCCACCGCTGTTGTTTGTATCTAAACAATGCATTTGTATAGAAGTTGACAAAAATAAATCAGATTTAAAAGAGTTTCTTTAAACTCTTACTCTAAAAATAAACACTTCAACAATAACTTCTATGCATTGGTTTACATTTTTTATCATTATGTTTAATATTTTAGTCTTGTCTAAAAAAATTCCAATAAAAAGGCGTTGACTTTAATTTTATTATTCTATAAATAATTTTTATTATTTAACTGTATTTATGTCTTAAATTTTCAAAAGAAATTCTTAAGCCAAACAATTATTTATTAGATGTCCATATTATTGATGTAAAATATTGAATACTATTAATTAGGTATTAATTTGTTACATTTTGAAAAGTAGTTTTAATTTAATTTTTAAAATTTCAAAGTTTGCAAAGAAAAGTCTAATAGGTAGTTAAATTCTATTTGAAAATAAATAGATAATTGAATAAGAATTTTTTATAAATCGAATTAATACGATATGAGCAAAATTCTTATATAATTGTTTATTTGTTTTTCAATTAAAATTTAAATGCTTATTAAGATTTTAGAAATATCTAGTACATTATTCAACGTTAAGCAGCAAAATATATCACTAAAATTCGAAAAGAAAAAATTGCATTATGATTGTCCTTGTGTACTGTACTTCTAATAGAGTGTTCAAAAAACAGTGTCAGTCAGATTATTCATTGACTGAATATATTTGAGATGAATTTATTAGTAGAAAATTATATTTATGTGGAATAATATAAAATATAAATTAACGAGTTTTTCTTAGAGTTTACCCACAAATAAAAATTGCTTTCTTACGACAATTTATATTTCTGTATAATATTTTATTTTAAGGTTAGCTGAGGAAATCATTATTAAGTACTGTAAAGTGCAAAACATTTGATAAAAGTGCGGAAATTATATATTTATATTTTTTGTAAATGAAATGATAATTGAATTGAAATAAAATACATTCAAATACAGGTTTTCAAACACAATAACTTTTTAATATAAAAATAATAAATTTAACTAATCATAAAAATAAAAAACTTTAATACTTAAAATAAAAATTTTTATTGGACAGAATGCAAAACAATCTCTCCTATGTTATTGTAAATGCTATTTACTGGGTCAACAATGACAATAATTTCTCTTATGATAATTTTAGCTAATATTTTACTAGTATTCTATTAAAAATTCTTGTTTACTAAAACAAGTATCAATGACTAGTGAAACACAATAATCTATATACAATAGCCGATAAAAGTATCTAGTCTTGTTACTCTTGTGAAACACTCTCTTCAGTCGTTTTAAAGATTACCTTTATTTATATTACCGATGTTAAAGCTTTAATAGCAAAATATACACAATATATTAAACCTCAGTATAAACTATCTATGTATGAATCGAATGCAAAGTCGGGAATATTTGTAAAATCTAAAAACAGGTTCGATACAAGTAAAGTTTAATACAGTATTGTATTCAAAGCACGATGAGTTTTAGGTTTTAGATGGTTACAGATCAACATACTTTGAATGTTTACATTTAAAACCACTAAAACATGAATGTCCTACACCTTATGAATATAGTTTTTGGTGTGTTTTCAACTCTTGTCTGTCATTGAGGTTATGCTGTGAAACAAATTTCTATTAGTGTTCAACTTTTTACAAAACCTAAATCATTTTAAAGCACTACCTCAATGACATACATGAGTTAAAAAAGCATTAAAGTTGCGTTTATAGTGATTAATTTATGATTAACACTTTTAAAGTCATACTCAACTAAATATGTTTTTGCACCCCTAAGGTTACTCAAGTGTAATACACTAAAACTAGATTAGTTTAGAAGAGTCATTCATTGGCTTTTAATGCCAGATATAATGACGTACTTTATATTCTTTAATTAAAACTTACAAACTCGCCTAACTAAGAAATTCATTCAGATAAATACAGCAGTGACTATAAAAAATTTAGGTATTTGACGAAAAAATTATCCATTATAAATTATGCTGTGATATACTGCTGTACTCTACATTTAACAATACAATAAAGTATAATACTTAAAGCAATATTAGACTCATACTCATACTAAAGAGTCAAAAAATTTATTTTAAAAATGTAAACGAAGGGATAGAAAATTATGGTTAAAATTTTACTTAAGAATTTCATACTATATCAGCTATTATTACTCTGTATATTATATTAGGACTAATATTATGACAGCCCTGAGCATTTCTAAACTCTGTATCAACTCACAATCAGTTTGCCTGTAGTTTGTACCTCAAGTCACTGTCTGAATTTAAATGAGCATATTTGTGTGTGACTTGGAAACGTCCTTTATCAGTTTTTAGGGAAGGATTGTTAAAGAGAAATGTTTTTTATTACTATTTTCATGTAATTAAATAAATGTTTAACAGTTTAAGTACTTTTATGTTTTAATTTGCGAATTTTAAAAATGAGAATTTGTTAAAACATTTGCCAAACATTGTGGAAAATATTATTTCATTATTTTTGGATTTTTTATTATACAAAATTTAGTTATGCTATAAATAAACTGTACAAGTATATTTAAATCGTATATTATTAATTAAAGTAAAAATACTATTTCGTCAAAAGCACCTTCACTACTGATAACGTCTAATTTTAATGAATGTTGAAATTTTAAACGTGGAACTACTTGTATAATTAACTTTCTCACATTACAAACCTTTTGCAAAATTATAACTTACAGATTTGTATTATGATATTTTAAGTTTGATTTTAAAATTGACAAAAATTAGAAAAATTTATTAACTATTATAAGAATGAACATTAAATCAATGAACTTTGGCCTTCGGTCTTTTTTGGGCAGCATATTGTTTTCATTTTCACTGTAATCTGTAATCAAAACAATACTTATTTTTTTTAAATGAATTATTGTGGAATTGAATCGAATAATCCAATATTGTTAATGACACTTATGATGAGCTGATTAATAAATAACAGAAAAAATATAATAAGAAGTTAAGAAATTAATTCATAAATTATATGTATTTTTCATAATTTAATTTTCATTATTTCAAATGAAACGGGTTTTAATCTATTCAAGTAAATAAGTTGTGCAGTTTTTATTACGACCCCGTTATACAATTGATTCATTGAGTCTTTTTTTACTCGTTTGTTAATAATATAAAATGTTAACATTTTATGGTATTCCAGTTAGTTACAGGTAGAGTGCATATGACAAGTTAGTTTTTATGAACCTTTGTACTATTCCCTTTTCTTATTCCCAATTTTTATTTTCCAGGCAGAAAGGAATTCCCAATTTTTAATCATTATATTCCCAAATTCAAGGGAATTCTCAAAATTTTAAATACTATTGGTGTGATTAAAAAAACTTTTATTTTTGTTGTATTAATGTAGTTTTTAAATTATAAGTTGATTATTAAAAAGTAAATAAATACAAAAAAACAATTTCTTTTGTGTTCGAAAGTTATTGAATGAAAATAATAGGGATTTAAAGGTAATACAAATGTTTACAAATTATTTTACTACTTTTTATTTTTAAAATTACTAAATCTATCATTAAATTCATGAATTAATTCTCGAATTAAAAGAAATAGAAATAGTGAGGGGTATTTTCTCTCGCCATCAGGTGGAGGGGTAGGCTTGTGTGTTTTATTGTAATATTGTGAGATAATTTCCCAATTTTCTCTATTTTTCCCCATTTCAAATGTTTCACTTGAAAAAGGGCGTTCTGCAAAAGCACAGGGAGGGGTATTTATAATAGGTTTATATCCTCTTCTCTAGCCATCTCTGATATCTTATTATTATTTATAAGTACTCGACTTTAACTCATTTATAATGAGTCAATAATAAAAGTTCTACAGTTTTTTACAGTCACTTTCCTAGACCCTACGCCAATAGAAAACTTATATTTATTGTGTTTTAATTAAGTTTTAGTATGACAGTACAGTTTAGTGCAATGTAATGTGAGTGCAATGTACCGGTAATACAATTTACTGTAGTGTGAATTATTCTTAACTTTTATTTGTCAACATTTCTCTACTACTGAGGAATCTGAATGCAAAATAGTGTACAAACGTTGTAATAATTTTGTTTTATTATAACTGTGAATAAATTGGTTTTAAAATATATTTTCACTTATTTTAGCCGATGAAAGTGATCTCAAAGATCTAATCCAACAATCTATTAACAATCATGATGGTGGAAAACCTGGTAAGATATGTCATTATTATTTTAATTTAACCAAGGTATATAAATACAACAAATTATTAGTTAGTTTTTCACAAAATTAAAGTACAGTACTTTCTAAGTTATTCGCTTTCTTTCTTTGTATAATTCGTTTAGTTTAATGACTGCAAAATTAAATTATATTAAAGTTATTTTTAATTAGTGTTAGAGTACATGTGCTGCTGCTATAAGGAGTAAATTAGAGTTTATTTTTTAAATTTGTTTAAATAATGTAATTAAATCTAATGTCGTTTTAATTATAACTAAACACAAACTTCGATTAATTAGAGTTTTTTGTTTTCTCATAATATGTGTGAGTATTGTGCTAATGCACACAGAGAGGCCAATTGGTCACTGTTCAAGTAGAGAATTCACTCAATTGTTGCCTAAAAATATGTTACTCTTATATTAATTATTGGAGAATTTGAAATTTTCTAATTTAACAAAATATAATAATAATTAACTTATTTTACTTCAGTATTACTGGCAATTCATTTATCATATTTTGATGGCTAAAGTTTGTGACTGAGTTATTGAGTGTTGAGTAATAGAATAGTAGAATAGGTAGAGATACCCAAATAGTTTATAATCCATATAAACTGTTCAATACGTTAGAAAATTTAAAAGATATCATATTATTATCCAATTTATTCTAAAAAGGAGTTTAACTGAAGCACACGAATTGTATTGTTGGCAATTCACACATACCTCTGTAGAATATAGAATATGTAACTTTTGATATAATATTATACGCATCGCATCTTTAGCTTTAGGTTAAAATCGATTCACATTATATAAGTTTAAACCCTTGAGAGCTATTCTATTTGAACTGCATCTCATAACTCGATACACTTATTCAGAAATTGAATGTTTTGGTAGTTGTAGTGTATTTTTTCCTCGTTTGTACTGTTTTCCAACATTTTGCAAACTTTATATTTTTCTTTACTTCAATGAATTGCTTGTTCTTTATAGAACACATTAGTTACGGAGAGAGAGACTATACTTCACCACTCAATTATTCAACAGATAAGAAGAGTAGTTACAATGCCTACAAACCTGTTTCTGAAGGACCGGTTAAAGTTGACGCTAAATCAAAGGATTCAATTGTTATAATTCCAGCTGAAAATGGAGAGCAGACCAGATTAGAAGCAATAGACTCGTCGTATACCTATGTTATGGTCGACAAAACGTATGTAACTTCAATTGTCTCGTTTCAAATGATCCATATAATACAAATCTCTACCAAGTATTACAAGTCTATAAACTCGGTTCATATCTAGTTGAGTCTTACCTAACTCCTAAGCCTATTGGAGCCACACCTTAATATTACAGTAGACTATATATGCTATAATAAAAGCACTGATTTCATGAAAAGTCTATCATTTTCTAACTTTGAACGAATTATGAAAAGTATTGACTGATATTTGCATTTTATATTTATATAGAGTAAGACATTATACAAATATCATAGTATAGAATAGCATAGAGCAGAATAGAGTGTTGACATAACTTGTATTTGAATTTGAGTCTAATATGCGTTGCATTTGATTAGACAATAATTAGTATGAGTTAAGTTAATTGCTTTATTGATTCATTTATTCAATTATTCATCGGTGATAGGTTTGGAGAAGAAGAAGCGCATAAGTTTGTTGAAATGTTGGAACAGTTGCTGAGAGTCCCTAAGGGCACATTCTCGAATGTCAGGTACAGCTCACAAGATTAATCATTAAAGAGCAGATAATCCTCTATGACTTGCTTTACTATTGCAACAGAGCTAATAATTTAGTGTAACTCAATGACATGTTTTCGCTCATTGCAGGAAGGATAAGGCTCAGGTTACCTTCAAAGTCAACCCTAATCGCAAAGATTTAAATGCATCACTCGTTGCAGCTCAAATCGGTGAGTACTACACTACTCTCTACTACTCTCCCCAACAAACAAAACATAATTATAATTTAAGAACTAATTAATTTCAAATTAAATAAATTATTTATCAAATGTTTCATTCAATCAAATATTGCAAAATCTCTATTTATATCTCTATTCCCAATAACTAATATTTAATTCATTTAATATTACATAATATTTCTGTATTTCACTTAATTGTCTACCGATTCATATATTCTAACATATCTATGGATTATAGATTAAGATCTTTTAATGTTATTCACAAATATCCAACATTTGAATAATATTCAAAATTATTTTACTTTTTTCTTTAAGTGTTTAATGAATTTTTTAAAACTATCGGTTTATACAGTGTTTATATGAATAGCTTCAGTATTATTCAGTGTTCATTCAATTATGAATTTCCAACGCTTGCAATCATAAAATTAATTAAAAATATATTTGTGTCTAAATTTTTGTGACATCAATATTACATGTATAAACTGCGGTAATCTTTATTAGTTATTATCTTATATTTAATATAAAGTGAAAAATGGAATGCATTATAAACTATAATCCATACGAAAGCTTAAGTACTACAGAATAATAAAGAATTGAAGTCTTCTCCTGAATTGTTCTGTGGTCTAAGAGATGGTCAATATGTTTATCTTAATAAATAAATAATTTCTGAATTTAGTGCAATCTTTAATCAATTTTTAGTTTTCAAATTATTTAGTCTGTTTTGCACTCAACTCCAGCCAATGCTGATAGAGTATGTGGAGCTGAATATATGATATATTTGTTTTAAAATAGAGAACATTTGCTATTATTAACTAAAGATATCGTATTATACAAAGTATTTATTTGCAAAAGAATTTTCGACACAATAAGAGATTTTATCTGCAAATATCAATAATCCCAGTGAACCTCACTGTAGGTTATAGTGAAAAAATTCAGTAGAAACTCACTCATATATCAATATATATAGCATATTGTAAACCTATGTTGAGTGCGGTAAACATCGAAAATGGATTCTGAGTGAAGGATTCAGTTTATTTTACTCAGTTAATGGACACGCGGGAGTTAACGTCTCTCTAAAGCTTTCCATCGGATTTAAGTTAGATCTGTCTTTTACAGCAATAATGTATTTGTTGTGCAACTTTTCTCTTCTTTTCTCTATTTCAGTGAAAGTATATATTTGAGTAGTTTTTCACTTTTTTACAACAATGAACCCAAATATGCACTCTATTGATCCGATAGCTTATAATACAAATGATTTGATAATTATATTCATAAGAGTTATATTTCCTCAAAACAATCCTTTTTTAAAATTCTATGTTTTCTAAGAATAAGATATTCTCTTGATTTGAGTCGATTCTAAAAATGATATTAAAATATATTTGAAAATATGCTTTAAGAAAGAGTTGGTATTATTTTAAGGAAATTCATTTTAAAATTGCAATAATTTTTATATAAAATAATATTATTATTAATTTTTCAATTTCTACAAATAAGTCAAAATATTTATAACCCAAGTATTCATTAAAATTTTCTATAGAAGTGGAAACACTTAACCAAAAAGAATTGTAATATTTTCTTATATTTGCTTCTCTACGATATTAATAAGTTATTAGAATAATAATACATTTATAGCCAGAGGTAATACTTGTTGGTACCATAAAAGATAACAGATATTCAGTTTTGAGTTTCTCATTGTATTGTGAGATAAAATTATGTGTTTTATTATATTATAGAAAACACATTACAAATATGTGCCTCAATTCTGTCTCATTTTTCTACTTTCGCCTCACGATTCTGATTCCCTTATGAGTTGATGTTAACAAATGCATTGCTATTTTACATCAATGTATAGCTTATATAATCCGTCCAATATTTATCAGAATGAATACTCAAATGCCTTTCCTCCAGTTTATAAAGAATCCAATGATAAACAAGTTTAGTAAGAATTTATCGGATATATGAATGCGAAAAATTCTTTTTATTCTATTCTGACAACTATTGTGCTTTCAATACATATATTGATATTATTATTCACCAAAAAAACAAAAAGCGGAACAAAAATCTTGTTAGGAATCAAACGATATTATTTGCAAATATGATATGATTTGTGTATAAGTTATTGTGTAGCTTATATTATGAACTGTCCGATACAGTTAAATAAAATAATTATCGAACAAACACTCTATGAAAACGATATTCAAACCTAAATTATATGCCATTAATAGCTATTGTATATTATGTTGAAAGAAACCCACTTTTGGTTTATTGATGTTATGATAATAAGAATATAACTAAAAATATATATATTATTTAATCGGTGTTTGTTTTAATTATAGACACAAGACTTGACAGAAATGCTCAAATTTTAAGTTATTCTATATTTTAAATGACACTCGAATATAATTAAGGCTATATTAGCAAAATATTTGATCCATTGTTATTTCAAGAATTTATTAATTATATGATTTATGGACAAATATAAACTGAAAAGTGAAGAATACTTTTATC
>JAQGCF010000440.1:0-10308 GCA_034699405.1 Hermanniella punctulata | reverse complement strand
TCTCTCTCTCTCCCCTCTCTCTCTTTCTCTCTCTCTCCTCTCTCCCTCTCTCTCACTCCTCTTGATATATAGAGTTGGATTGTTTGGGTTCTTTAATTTTGTAGTAAGCAATTAAAGAGGTCGCGCACCAGAGCGACAATTTTAACAGGTCTTTGTTTGAGTCCAGCGTTTTTATCCTATCTTATTTTGCCCTCACTATCTAATCGATCACTACTCAAGCCTTCACAAGTATTAGTGGGGGATTATTCAAAGGGGGGTTTTATTCCAACAAAGATTGATCTTTTCTCTAAGAGTTAGTTTTTCCCCTTAGAAAGAATTCTCCCTCTCTTTTCATTTATTCAGTGATGGACACCAGTAATGGATTCTGTAAAGCAGACTCTTCTCCAATGCTCCGTTACTCTAGTGCTCACTTGTCTCGTCTCTGGATCTCTCTTAACTTTGTGCATAGCAATTCTTGCCTCTTCCTACCTCTCACGGGATCATCAATGACCAAAATTTAACTCTAACGAGTATATGATGAGATAGTGAACACTATGACTGCACAGTGTTAGTGTTTAGTCGTATGAGTTATTTTGTATGTAACAGAGCTTTTATAAATGGAATAATACAGAGCAATACAGAGTTCAATTGAATAGATGCCTACATTTTTTCAATTTTATGATCAAATTTTTTCAATGTATGAGCACATATATCGTTTATTCAGTATAAGTTTAAAGTTTTCATTTATAGTTACTTTAGTTGCAACTGAAAAAATACTGATAATTCTTTATTGATGTTTGTACTGCTCTCCACTTCTAAAATAGAAGTAAAAAACTTCATTTCTTTTACTAACAATATTTGAAATTCTTCAGAAATATCGTCAATATCTCACAGTTAAAACTTTAAGGCAGTAGAAATTAACCCGAAACCCCCCGCTAGCTTTACCCCTCAAAGTTTATTTAGTGCGTTCAATAAAACTGATTTTGATTGCAATTGCGAACATAGTGTGCATAAAACGTAATTTTGAAGATTTTATATTTGTGTGCGTTCAACAAAATTTGTTGTTTGGTTAAAACAAGACATACTAATATGTTAAGATACAGCGACTATATTTGTATCCTCTTATTCCCAATTCTTATTATATGGGAATTTAGAAATGCATCCCATGTTTTCCCTCTGCAGTTCCTTTAGTAGAAAACTAAATATTTTTGCATAAAAGCGAACCAATACACACCTACAGTACTTGAACTTCTCTTTCTATTAGAGATACAGTAGAGACGAGAGTTTCGATTCAAAATCGCTAAAATGGATTTACATAACTAAAGCAATGTATGCCTAAAGAAAATGATACGATTTTTGGAATAAAGAATTACTTCATAGATATTGCTGTTGATGATGATGATGATGAAGACTGAGACGATGATCATGTAAAATGATGTAAAGATGATCGTCATTATAATGTAAAATAACATTTCTGAACCACTTTCTCCTCATTTCGTAGTATTGGCTAATATTGAAACTCTAAGTGAAGCTCAATCTTGTTTCAAATGATTTTCATTAAAAAGAAAAAAATTGATCTCTCAATGATGCAAAAGAGCCGCTTATGTGGGGAGACTTACCACGTGGGGAAGACCAGCATTAGGGGTGACGGGATCAGACTAGCACATAGAGAAGGCATAAAAAACTGCATAAAAATATCAAAGTAACGGTATTCATAATATTCCTCCCTCACATCCAGTTGGATCCCCAGAGATCAAAGAGACGCGACTCTCTTCTAAAATGTGTTTGAACGGACACAACACAAAAAAGTATAATATAATAGTTAGTTATATTTACCATAATATAATACCATTCTCTTCAATCTCTCCCTCACTAGAGTATCGATGTATGCCTTATAGTGTATGCAGAATCAGTTGGTGTATCACTAACAAGGAATTAAAACAGATTTGAAGAGCACCCAATTCCAAGTTGGTTAACAGTTCAAAGTAGAGGGGATTTTTCATCTCTCTAGAAATCCATTCGAAATGTCTATTTTTGTGGATTTCATTCAATACTACTTTTATATTTTATACTACTTTTCCTATTTTAATGCCATTCAAATTATGAATCATATTTTAATTAAATTCTAAGCGTTGCCACTCTTTTCAAATAATACAAATTTTTCAAATATTTGTCACAATTTTATTCAATTTTTTGTTAATATACTAAACTAATTAACAATTATTTCATGTTTATTATGTATTTTAAAATTACAGTTTCAAATGTAACCAATAGGAATCAACTCATTATTGTTGTATTGTATCACTATAGCAAAGATTAATGTGATTATTTGTCTCAAAAAGTTTTAATAAAAAGTTAAATAAAATAAAATATTTGTTTTTTGCAAAGTGTGCTTAAAATATATTAATATATAAATTGGAAAATACAATATTGTTATTTTGATGAAAATAAATCAATTTTTAAATAAACTTTGGATTTAATCCAACAAACATAGGATTAGATTTGAATAAAAAGTTTGTCTCCCCCTTCCCTGGCAACTGCATATTCAATTGTAATTTATTAGAGTAACACTAATTAAGTAAAGTTTGTGTAAATTAAATGTAAATCCATTTTTCTTATGAAATCAAACAAAGTAGTTCTCCTAAGAATAGTATAGTTTTGAGTCTATAATTTGATGGTATAATAGAAAATTTGAAATTCTCGATTGGAATGAGAGAATTGGTTGCATTAAATCAATATTCAGTTTTGAGTTGGAGCCAAGTATTTAATCTGTGAATTTATATTTACAGACGCAAAATATGATTTTTTACTTTTTAGAGCAATTCTTTAAATTGTATGTTATTGTTGACTAAATTACATTTGAAAAAGACCAGTCTTTGAACGATAGTATGTTTTTCTATGATTTTAATGGCATGCAATGCATTATTCTTTGGTCAATACTGTTGGGCAATGAAGCGTCAGTTAATGGAACTCATAGCAAAATAAAGTGGCAAAAATGTGACCCACCCTTCTCTCCTCTCTTTGCTATTAGTTATTAAAAGTGCTGTTGCTATTGACAACCATTTTGACGGCTTAAGATTTTATGCTTCGTGCTCTCCGGCACAAGAATATCCATGGAAACTAAATAGCCATCAGTTTCTCAGATTTTATTAAACTATATGCAAAATAAAGAAAAATAAACTTAAAAAATCAATTTTTAGCCAAAAGCAATAATTAATGACTGAGAAGTGTTGGCATAACTTAAATATATAATAATAACTTATTCTGTGTATAACTTTTTTAACTGACGTCTAAGTAAACTGTAAATCTTCTGACACCTAAAACTTATAACTCAAAAATTGTTGGCATCACTAGTCATAGACATCTCAACAAAGTGTGAATGCCTTTAGGATAAAACTCTAAAATCAAAATTTGCAGTAATATTAAAAATAGAGAAAATAGGAGAGAAGTATGACTCGAAATTTGCATTTAAGATAACTTGAGGAGACTTCCTGTACTTGACACTATATTAATGGAAAATATAAGGATAAGGTCAGTTAATATAAGATTCTTTCTTAGCGCTCACTCAATATTGAACAGAATATTCATCTGACTTATTGTATTCACTTATTCGAGCAGAGCATCAAAATATAAAAAATGTATGTCTTCCTACTCTTCCTACTCATTCCAATTTTTCCAATTTCAGACCTTTCTTACTACCAAAAAAGAAGAAATAAGTTCTTCGTCTGAATGAATGACATTTAATTAAATTATTCAAATTTGTATCTTTCATAACAACAACACATTTTTCTAACCATAAAATATAAGATTAGAGAAAAGAAACAATTTTCTGCTTCTGTCAACAAAATATTTTAATTTTATCTCATTTTCTCAGTTCTCAATATTTTTGGCTCAATTCGCAGAATATTTATAAAATAAATGCAAGTGATTCGTACTACCGCAAAAATAACATGCATATCGCGTATTACTTTCGTATACGCCATTCATACAAATAAATTTTCGTTTAAGAATTTTTTTTCTAAATAAAATTTTATAAATGCTTATATTACTATCATTAGCACTCTAAATGAACAATAATAAATACACAGTATATTAATACAGTACTTTAAAATCTTATAAATCTTGACTGTGGGGCCAATAAATTACTTACATTGTTATTGTAAGAGTGACAAAATACATTGTTTTGAATAATTTTTTGAAATATATTAAAATATAAATTTTGATATAAGAATATCGTAATATTTTTACAAATACACAATTATGATTGAATTACCAAATATTTCATATTTATTTATAAATGGTCAAAAGTTTAATGAGTCATCAAAAAGTTTAGTTTTTGTGTTGATGTTCTTACGTGCAATGCATTGAAATGTATGGGAAATATCAAATATTAATAATGATAACAAATAAATCTTTCGTGAAAATTGTTTACATTCTTAAGTATCAATTCTCAACTTTAAATAAACAAACAAAAAATTTAAATATAAAATATAATAAATTTTTGTAAAATTTGAATTTTAACTGATTTATACTGTATTATACACTTTTTGCACTCAATTTTCTATTTTATTAATATGTTTTGACTGAAAATTTTAATATTCTAATAATGTTAGTTATTTGGGCAAAACTCTAGTTATGGTAGTTATAATAGTGTAGTCAGTTTATAAATAATATAAATGATAATAATATTGTGATTTGAGTTATATTTTAGAAAAAGTAAAACAATGTATAACTTAGAATAAATAAATTTGCTTTTTCTTCATTTAATCACTACTAATATAAGGTATTGGCATAACTTATAATAAAGTGTACTCACTGTATATAACATAGCATTTTCAACGCAATATAAGTTTATATTTGCACGCAAGCTATCGTACGTTTTGTACGTTTGGGTGGAACTTGTATGCCTTCAGTACACTGTCCACTAAAAATATGTCCATTAAGCTATGCTGAACAGACTAAAACCTAATTACATGTTTTGTCTTTGCATCTGGTGATGGAGATGGAGTGTGTTGTTAGTTGAATATAATAGTTGGAGAGAGAGAGAGAGAGAGAGAGAGAGAGAGAGAGAGAGAGAGAGAGATTAGCGAATAAGCTTTAAAGATATGATTGCAATATATTGTTATCTCAATACTGAACTATTCTAAGATATGAGTTTGGCTGACGAATAATAATAGAATGGCTGTACAATACTGTGCACTGTCTAATGTGAAGGGTGACAGTTCTTAAAATATTCCTGCTTTTTAGAAAATCAAACTTTTTCAAAAATGCATCACTACATTGCACTACATTGCATTGCATTGCACTCTAATTCCCTTATGCTTTGGGCTAACGTATAAAAAATATTGAGCCAAATATATTATACATTTTCATATATATATTTGCAATTGGAAAAAGTGCAAAATGTAGTGATAAAGAAAAATAGAACAAAAACTAAACAACTATACGCATAGTGAGCCTTAACTAAAAGAATTCATATATTGCAAAAAAATTTATCTTTTCTTTTGTCTCATTTTTCCAAATGATTGAATTTAATCTAAGATTTAAAGATCAATACAACATTTAGCTCTTGAATGTCCAGTTTCTATCATTATTTTGTTTTAAATTAAATTTCAAAATAAAGTCTTTTAAATCCAATACTAATAACCAAAGGAATTAAATTTTGAATGCAATTCATTGAAATTTTCTTATTATAAATAAAACTTATATAACATAAAGAAATATTTGTTTGAATTGATTTGAACCGAAAAAAGAATACAAATTAATATTTTAAAAAAAGAAAAACAAATTCTATGATAAAAAAAGATTTTTGTACAGAGAGTTATCTGAAATAAAAACAAAAGTAACAAAATGTGATGAAATGCTTGTTTAATAGCAATTTTTTCTTTTCTTTTTTATATGATTCGTAGTTTAAGAAAAACGATATTTTGAGCGAACATTTGTAGAGTTGAGAAATAAGTTGATCATAAAAGCTAACTCCAACTCTCTCTCTCTCTTTCTCTCTATCATCTCTCTCATATTCCCTCAGTTTTTCTTTCTATGGCTAACATTCTTTATTCGCTTATTTTTGTGCTAACATCGAAAACGATTTGGTGGCAGTTTAGTTGAGTAGTATTACTGCATCAGTAGATATTTTAGGTGTTTTCCCATCCTTGGTGAATGGCCAAAATAAAAAAGACCTTGCCCTTGACCGTACCACTCACTCTTGGTAGTGATGGTTTGGTTTTATATGACCATATATAAAGCCAAACCCAACACAAAAGTAGAGTGAGTGCTGAATCAGGAAGTAAGTCTGTTTCACTCTCCATAACATACTGTACATCTACTACTACTTTACTACTACTATTACTAATACTACTAGTACTACAACTATACTATTTCTACTACAACAACTACTTCTACAAACTAGCAATAGCGTGATGTGATCGTCGTTTTGTGGGGAAACTGTGAGAGAGATTGAAGAGAGTGGTGAGTGTTGTGAGTTGTGAGTTGTGAGAGTTGCAAAGTTGTGAGAGTTATAAAAGTGACGGAACACTAAAGCGAGTCAGACTTTCGGAATAAAAAAAGAAAGAGCAAACTGTTTCCTAAATGCCTGTTCACTGCCTCTGTGCTCACAACAAAAGCATATCAATTGTGTTCAATTTAAGCAAATACGCAAAACAGTCACTAAATTATTGAATATATTTGCATTCCAGGTGTTCATTGAATATATTAAGCAAACATCACTACAATGTGTGAATGTCTGTCACACGACTGATATGTTGATATTTGGTCTGAATTTATGTTACCTTAAATAGTACTCAACAGTGAATCTCATATGTATTGCAGTGAAGCAGCGGTTATTAAGTTTAATAGTGGGGAATACATGCGTTGGTCGCGATTAGAGCTGAATAACTGAATGACTGCTGTTGGGCATTAGTTTTGGCGTTTTCTAATATTAAACTTCTATTACAATAGTGTAATAGTGTACAGATATGAGGCTTTTTTAAATCAAAAGTTAGTCCAATTGTATAGCATTTGGTTCTCATTTTTAAAGTTTTTTAGTAATAAGAAAGAAAAGAAAAATAAATTACTTCAAGATGTACTTTTTCAATGTCTTCTACTAAATCCATAGGGCGGGTAATGGAACACTAGCGAGGGAATTGGTTAATATGAGCACATGCGCCAACAATTTTAAAAAATTTTCCTCTTACAAGAAATTTGATTAGATTTCTGAATCCCTCTACTCTTTATTAAAAGATATATAGAGGCCCTTTAGTTTTGACGTTTTGCTAAGACCCTCACAGGCAGAAAGTTTTGCCAAAAGTAATAGCGACGTAACATTGCATAAAAGTATTACTTTAAGAGTGTATATAAGCTTAAACGAACATATATAAAATGCAAGAAAGCAAGAATCGCATAGAATCGCATTTTAGATGGACTAAAATTGCATTTTTGTTTAGTTTCTCTTTCACTGTCGACTCTCTCCCCAACTTTTGTTTTCCCTTTTCATGAAATAAAATAATACTCTTACCAATAAAGATAGAATTAGAACACATACACACATAGAGAACAAACTTTATACTAGCATTAATGTGTTTTAGCCCTCATATAATAACTTTATAAAATATAGTCTAAAGGGTTTTATTAATGTCAACTAATAATGCAATAAAATATAATATAATATTCGAAAATTACAATAGAGAGTAGGATTGCATTATATCTAATCGAAATTTCAATATAAAATTAGGAAAAACATCATTAGGAAAGGGCTAACAAGTGCTGATTGGATAATTGACATTGAAATAACTCTTCTCATTTGCTAACGTATTTCAAATGAGTTTACTAACCCCGGATTTTTAACATAAGTACTATATTATGAGAAAAGCGTAACATTTAATGTGATATAAGATTATTATAAGTGGTAGTCAAGCGCACTATCGCTAGTAATGAATTAGTATGATATATGCATCACTATATTAGTGTGCGAGGTTGTGGGGGAGTCAACTGCGCTCATCATCACATTAATGGATTTTAAATTATGTTTTATACTTTTGTCTCTTCACGCATAACTTGCACTTGCAATCAAAAAATCAAGTGATAATAGTCTTAATGTTAGGTCAGAGACCTTTGTTTTAAAAATTATGCTCAAATTGTATTAACTTAAATAAAATACCACAACACGAACCGAATAATTATTTAGCGTAATGACCACATTATTACACACATATATAAAAATAACTCATATATTGATATATAATCGTTATATAATATTCATACCTTAACCCAACAACAAAAGCCAAGCCTACGATTGATAGAAATGCGAGAGAAAGCTGTTTTTTGCTTTAATTAGGCAAAGGTGTGGCTTAATTAGCACATTCAATCAAATCTAGAAGGGATATAATTAAAGTGATCTCTCATTGCAATCATTGCTATGGCCTTCACATTGCAATCATTGTTAGTGTTGTGCTCTTTGGCGTAATTAAAGTGAGACTTTAATAATAAAGACTCTCTGTTTTGTGTTCTCTGCTTTTAGTTTCTTTTATTATGATAATTACACTTTAGTTAGTGTTCCTCCCTTTTTATAAATTCTTCCATTTTAATCAAATTCTCAGCGAAGTAATGGCAGTAAAAGAATATTTTTCGCTTCAAATGTTCTGCTCATGACTTGAGACTCAAAAGTAAAAGTAATGCTAAGTTCGATAGAATAAAGAAAATAAAAAATCGAAATTTCTTAATGTAATGCAAGTGAAGCAAAAGTGAGTGAGGCATTAGTGAGAAAGAGTAGACTAAGTTTTTGTTCAATTTGGTCGTGTAAAGCAATTTACGACGCATGCCATTCATGCCATTCAAATGAGTGCTGAAAGAGAGAATGAAAGAAGTGGGCGGAGATTTGCATTTTAAAATTACACATCTTATTAAATGTGTGCACAGCTTCTATGCAAAATAGCTGGCAATCATTGACTAAAGTCAATATGAGACTATCAGACCAACCACCGCCTCTCAGCACGAACCACCAAATCGCTATCAATAAGGGTATCAAAAGGGGTTTCTATCGCTCAATGCTTTTGACAAATTTTTGAATAATAACATTAAACCAAATACTAAATAAGAATTTAATCTCTAATTCATCCATTCATTCGATATAAAAATACTTCGTTTCACTCTTCTTGTATGTGACAGGTCTTCCCTTTCCAATTATTCATTCAAATCAACTCAAATAATAACTTTTTAATAGTCGTTCAATAAGTTTATGACTTGAAATCCCTAATAATAATAATTATCGTTATAATCGTTACCAGACTTTACCTCAGAAAACCAAAAAGAAAAACAAAAAGTATTCCAATATTTATATATTTTTGCATAATTCCTATTGAGATCACTATCATTATTGTTCACTTATTAGTCTCTCTATTGATTGTGTTAAGAGAAGGAATTCTATGCTTTGCATTCGTACTTGAATTGAATACATAAAATTTGAGGAAAATGTGTTTTGTATATTAGAATACCGGCAACTTTTAAAATGCTTAATTACCTCATAATTGCCGCTTTACTTAAAGAGAATGATTGGAGCTCTCCGTTTGTGTCTATAATTTGGTCAATTGATAGCCTACAGCCTCTTTGTAAAGCATACAGTAATTATAGCTCAAGAAAAAAAGAAAACGAAAAAAAGAAATAGTGAGTCGATCGCATAAAAAGTAATACTTAGTAGTAGTTTTGCACAAAAATAAAATCCTTGAGGGAATGAAAGCAAACGAATTGAAAGTTGGAGAAAAGCGTTGAGACACAAACTTAAAAAACTTAAAATAGTGCTCTTTTCATGATTTTATATATAAGTTATATATATATATCTGTATATATGAGTATATATGGGTATATATGAGGATTTAGTAAAAAACTAAAACTTTTTTGTGTAATGGCACTTTGATCCTACTATAAGGATTTCTACTACAAGCATTGGATCATTGTCTTCAATGAAATGTTTATGTCCCCAATCCTTAGTAGGCATTCTCTACCCCTCATTCACGTGCAACTCAAGATTAATTTTAATCCGTGTGTGTGATCTCAACTAAAGTATTTTTTAAGAGTTTACAGAAGCGATATTCGTATGAATGTTGAAGAAAAAGTTGATATCTTGTAAAGAGCCAGAGTTGCACTACAAAAACGTTTTGCATATACTCTTCTTTTCATGCATGCAAATGGGTTTTCAGCAAATATTGGGTAAAGCAATTCTAACTCTACAACTCTTACGTTTATAAAGATTGTCACATTCAACAACATTAGACAAAAAATTCAAATAAAAAAAGGTCACAACACTAAACATTGTATCCAAACATTGAATTCTAGATC
>JAQGCF010000439.1:0-10318 GCA_034699405.1 Hermanniella punctulata | reverse complement strand
GATACCATAACTCCATAACTATTACTATTTTCTGATATATATATAACAAAATTAATTAATTATATGGAATTTTTTGACGTATATATCTGTATAATATATATAAAAAAGTGTTGGCTTTCCTCCTGTAAGTACACTTTACCAGTTTATGCATGTAATCTGTGCTGGGAAAACAGCAGTGTTTGGGTGGACTAAGGGTGGAGTCCAGTAACAGCCTTACTATTATTGATCAATATAATAACATTTCACTCTCATTTCATTGCACTGATACTACAATTCTATGTATTTTAGACCTTAAAATTGTAACTGTAGGTAAAAAAGTATATTCTCTAAAACGCTAAATACAATGTTTATGTTCTAAAATATATGAACAATAGTAAACGGTTGTGACTGTATTTGATATACTTTATATACTTTACAGTATATTTGGACTGTAATATAAATTGCTCTCCAAAAGTGGATTTACTGCTTTAAGTTATGCATCAAATGCTGATTTGCATGAAGCACATGAAGCCATTTATGCACATTGTATATATTGTTTGGCCAATGATCACGCCATGCATGAAAACAATGCAAAAAATGCAACAAAACTGAAATACATTCAAAACAGATATTGTTTGATATTATGGGGAACAGCACTACTGCTTTCTGTATCTCTTCAAACAAAACAATCTATGCTCAGAGAAGCAGAAAGTAGTTTTGGTGGTTACAGCTTTGCGGTTATTTTGTGTTTTATTACATATACTACAATGATATACCACTATTCCAGCCATTGCGAGCAATGTTGCGAGTTTCAGATCAGCTCTCTCTCTCTCTCTCTCTCTCCTCTCTCTCTCTCGCTCTCCCTTACTCTTTCTCACTCACTCCATACTCGATGCACACAACTTCCTGTCTATTAGATTGGTTCAGCTGAATGTGTGTGCGTGTGATAATATTGCTTCCATACTCTCATAATATAATGTACTGAAATATACAATATATTTGGTACACATATTTCGTGATGGAATGGCATAAAAGTTAAACAGAGAATTGTATGGCTTTTCTATTTATGAAATTTTGTTCAAATTTCTATCTATTTTCTAATTAAGTGTATGTCTGAAATGCTCTAAACTAATCGACTAATAGTAACACAAAACTGTAGAACAACACAACATAGCATTAACTGTAAGCACATGATGTGTTTGAACTAATATTTCCGATTTCTACCTAATATGCTTTTCTATACTATCGCTCTATTTTGCGATTAATGAACCGTTTATTTCACTCAACAAAAGACTATTTTATTATTTTATAGAAAATATGTTTTAATTAAAAAATTGAATAAAATTAGTTATATTTGACGAATGTCTCAAATGAGTTGTAGTTAAGAAATAGGTGTCAGGTGTGAAATCATTAATATGCTATTACTATATCACTTCATTGACAGACGTTGTAATTATAAGCGAAAAGTGTAGGAAAGAGCGTCTCATTCTAATGATTAGTTGTATAGTTGTCTGCAATTTCCACTTTATTGGTGTTTCACTAATTTCACGTTTTATTATTATTACTATTTTATCTTAAAAGAGAGCTAAAGCCAAATAAATGGCTGTCATGCGAGACAAGCCTTAGAGCCAAATATTTGCATAATTATCAAACAATATAATTATTGCAATGCGTTTACTATTGTATTGTAAAACAAGACTCATCTTTATAAACACCTGCGAAAGAAGTCAATTGTAATTTGATGCCATCCTCTGGTAGGAACTGCTTCCTGAATAAATTTACACTACTTGTAATCTCATCAGTGATTTGTTTTGAAGACGCATTATTAGTGTGTAGTAAACATATCACAGTTTGTACCACCTGTTCATTACTATTTAAGCATTTAAATAGTGATTATAGTTTTGGTCATTTAATAACTTCATTCACTTAATTCAATTAGAGTTATCATATCTAATGTTATATTGATATGATATGAGACACAAATAACTCTAATATTGATGAAGGCCTTAACAGTGATAGTATTGTCGTTCTATAATAATTTCCTGAATGGACAAACATGAGCGTTGATGTTGTAATGCCATTGCGCTATAAGGGGCAAACAATGTAGTGCACACACGCTCTACACTACTAAACATTGTAGATATCAATAAGTATTGCATGCAATATAAAATGTGCTTTCAATTCGATTCTGGGCTTTAATTCCTTATAGCCCGATAGGAAAAATAGAAGCACATCATCAACTCATCTCATTTTGTATTGTGCAACCATTGCTGACGGCAGTGAAGGCAGTTTCCTTGCTTTAGTTGTTCCGCCATCAGGAAACATGAAGATGAACGATGTATAGCGTAAAAATGAAACACACATACACACACACACACACACACACACACACACTCTCTCTCTCTCTCTCTCCCTGTCTTTCTCCCTGTGCCATTTTCTCAATCCTAGTGGATTATTAAAGTGGATCATATCATACATAACACACAAAACACTTTCTATCCATATATCTGCAGGTTTCTCAAGCTCTCCATTTCATACAATATGTAATATACAAACAATATATACTATCATTTCTAAAGGCTTTTCCCATAACACATACCATTATCTCCTGTTTTCTATTTTCAAGTTTTATATACCTTTATATTATAGCAAAACTTTTATATATATTCTTTTTTTCTTATGTTTTACTTTTATTTTATATATATTTTATATTTTGGTTATATTCGTTGAAATAAAAATAGATAACTCTCTCTATCTTTCTCTTACTCTCCCATTCTTTCTCTCTCTTTCCTCTTTCTATGCATTCTTATTCACATTTTTAAGTTTAGTCACACAACAAATGTATATATTTTTTGTTAGACTTAATGTTTTGCGTAAATGTTTCCTCCAATAAAATATCATTTACTCTTTTCTGGCGTTTTGCCCCTTTTTTTGGTAATCTCATCTCACAGTATGTCAAAGCATTAAAACATTAATGAGTTCTCCATTAAAACACACAAAGAGCCAAAGGAAAGACTCATTGCA
This sequence comes from Hermanniella punctulata, assembly GCA_034699405.1. Taxonomy (NCBI): domain Eukaryota; kingdom Metazoa; phylum Arthropoda; class Arachnida; order Sarcoptiformes; family Hermanniellidae; genus Hermanniella; species Hermanniella punctulata. The sequence goes on along the minus strand of JAQGCF010000439.1, from coordinate 7,315 downwards.
TGCTTGGCTAATGGCGAGATTCGATTCTTAGTTTTTAATAACTTGTGTGCAATGGATGTTAAAGTTTAGTAATATCCTTTATTACGTCTGCCACCTGCATCCATGCACTACCAACTCTGCTCTTTCACTCTCTTATACAATACAGTATCTATGCTCTATGGCCTCAATGCACACAAGCATTTAATAGAGAATTTCAATCAACAATTCTTTCTTTTTTATTAAAAAAAATATTTCCGATTAAAACCGGAATTTAAGAATTATATTAAAAATTTGTTCCGTCTCTCGATTTCAATTCCTCTTTCAAATTGTTTTTTAGATAATTTTTAAAAATAATATAATTAAAACGAAATAACGTCTAAAATATTGAATGACTGTTAGAGTAATATTTTTTTTAAACTTTATTAATAATAAAACAAATCTCATGTTAAAGTGAGACTCACGGAAGGTCTACACAATTGATTTTTTTCATTGTGAAAAAAAGTCATTTCTCCAAATGAGATATTATAGCTAAGTGTGCAAATAATAGATTTTTATGTGGAATACATGCTAAAAAACAAGCAAATTAAAATCATAAATGCCTGATTGGGAGGAGTAGTATGGAGACAGTGATTAATGAAGTGTCCGGAAGTGACGCTCACTAGCGCTTCGTGGGAAGTGAGTTAAAGAGAAATAAAAGTGCCGCTCTTTTACCATTATAAACCAATTGCTTGTGCTCTCTCTGCATGAATTATAATTGTGCAACAAGTAGTGTATCATCAGTTTTGAACTAAAGGCAGCTCTAAGAAAATTCGGCCACATTATCATCAACACATCTTTTGATGGGGGCTTTCCCTTAAAATAAGCTTAATTTATAACTATGCACACCATTTATTACCTGTAATTGTGCGAAAGTTGTGTTGTTTTTTCCAAACTTGCGAGAGATGTATCACTTATAATGTATTCCAAAATTTTTTCCCGAAATCTTTTCCATTTATTCTCAGTTTCCTATGTCTTAATCCATATTCAAAAGTTTGCTTTTGATGGACTCATTTTTGGCGAATTTTTCTCTGCTTTTCATTAGAATTATGCGCTTTAAGATTGATGTCAATATTAATGATTGCCTGCCATTGAATCGCACTCTAATTATCTTCTATTTTATATGTAATTTTTGGTTCGTGTTTTAGTTTTGTGAAGACTTAATTCATGATTTCAAAAGATGTGATGACTTTAGACTTCACTCTAAGTTATATAAATGTTTCGCTCAAAAACTTTATATTTTTCGATTTAAGAGAAATTTTTTGTTGAAATGAAAAATGTATATCTTTTTTAATATGCATAAAATAATAATGTTTATGTTATTACTAATAATAATATAGCCCTCGGATCTCATGCCTCCAGAAGGCTCTTCAGGTCTGTGAGTAGTCACGATAGCACTTAATAACACCTCGTTATAACGTTGCTGTACATACTTATGCTTATTTTCATTGTTAATGAGAGGAAGAGAGAGACTCAGACTAAAGACTAGTAATAAATAGAGAGACCAGAGAAGTGCAACAACAAGAGGGGAGATTTTAGCAATTGATAAAATTATGTGCTCTATTCCTGCCATTTCAGTTCATTTCTCGATTCGCCTATCATTTCAACATTTGTTTTACAACTTTTTTATGGCTTTCAATCATTGAGAAACTCGTTTCTAATCTTAAATGAATTCAATTTGTGAATGTTTTTTAATTTTTATTAAATGCTTTTACAAACAGTTGATTAGTGAAGAATTTAGTTTAGAGAATAAATTAATCCGTAGTCGAAGAAAAGTTTTATGAAAAAAATCTTTGTTTCCAAAGAATTAATTATTAATTTTAATTTTGAGTAAAACAAAATTCAAATATAGTATATGAAAGTAAATGGAAGGAAATAAAAGCAGTGTTAGCGTGCATGGAGTGCAATATATGCATTGAAATGTACTGTACATGAGATGTTATCACTGTTGTGTGTGAGATGGATGGGTGTGCCTCTCCTTTACTCGCTGCCTCTCTCCTCTATGCTCTCTCTTAGCTCCCTTGCTTGACTATCTAACAAATTTGCACTAAGACTAACACCACTTTGCGTGCAGATCTTTTTTCTTTCTTATTCCAGTTTCTTAGATTAAAACTTACACATAAAATATTTTTGAGTAAATATACTCTATATTTGGAGTTTGATTTGCAAAAGAGAAATAGTGATCGATAGCTCTAATATCAATGAATAATCTGATTTATTAGAGGATTTGATTTACTCCACTTTCTTATTACAAAATATTTTGTTATATAAGTATCGGTTATTCTATAGTATGAAAAGATTTAGATTTCAATTTGTATTGACTTCTTTGATGAAAGGTTTTTCCCCTACTTTGCAATAGATATGAAAAATCTCACTCCACTTGATTTCAAATAATATTTATTCCGAAATGATTTTTTCAATCGATAGCTTATATTAGACACACATTCAAAACCTAGAGATAAGTTTTTATCAAATAAATCAATAAAAATATTTTAACTAATATTATTAACTAAAAATATTTTGTGAAAATATTTTTTTTATAGAATGCCTTTGATTTAGTAATACCGAAATTAATAATACAAAAAATTTAGTGATAAGCGTTAGGCAGAGGCAGTCAGTCTTTAAAGAAAACATGAGGTTATACCTAAATTATAAGACTTTAAAGATATGCCTCCGGGGCTCAAGAAATTAAAAATAATTACAAACGCATAGGGGAGGGTTTGGACACTTTTCGATGTTTTGATTGTGAATAAGAATCAGTTTTTTGACTTCACTACCACTTGCGATGAATGCATATTACAAAAGCATATAATTTGACACCAAATTCACTTTTGCATATTCAAACATTCAGACAAATTATACGCACACGCGATATACACATCACAAATCTTATCCTAATTATTATGAATTTTTAAAAATACATTTAATAAACTCTGAATTCATTGTTTTCACATCTAATTAGAGTGAATATCATTTGTTGTTAAATTAGTTATCAATAATATCTCAATTATTTTTACGAAAACAATAATATTTTTGTTTGAAATCTAAACTTAATGATTAGATTGTATTTTAATAATAAGTTTACTACGAATGAAGAATTGTTTAATATTTGATTTAGTTATTGAATTGTAATGGGCTGCAGAGGTAACTCAAACTCTTAGTTGAGGCAATAAATGTGTACTCAATTTGGATTGTTTCCACTCACTTAATATTATATAATGAAATAATCTACTTGTGCCGGTTTCTCCTCAACTTTATTGCTAATATAAAATTTTATATGTCTTCAACACTATATCAGTTGTTTTCAGTATTAGTTTCAATTCAATTGTAGTAAAGATGCTCTCCTGCTCTCAGGCTTTCTATTCTCTGCTATCAAATTATTACGACAAAATAAAAGAGGGGCTGAGATGTGGAGAGAGAGTAAGAGAAAGAGGGAGAGGGAGAACAAAAAGAAAATAAACTCATATAAAAGTAAACGAGTTTTTAATCTACCTAAATAGACGTCGATATAAACTTATGTGCTTTGCTTGAGTTAAGCTTGAGTTAATGGAGTCTATGGATCGTTTACGGACTAATTTAATACTCTCTTGAATAGCATCATTAGGTTTAGAGAGAACGGAAGGAAGAGGTAGATAGGAGTCGAAGCTTTTTCTTGCATAAAGAAAAAGTACTTTTATTGGATTGTGGTGGAAATCATTGTAGGAGAAAATCGGATTGCAGAGCACATTGGGATTGCTATGCATCTCATCATTGAGTTTGGGTGGGGGTAGGAATGGTTCGACTTATGTGTAAGTCTAAGCAGTAAAACTACGGGATTTTATCTAAAAGTTTTTCTCTTCTTTCTTCTTCTTCTCTCTCTTTTCATACTTTTATGCATGACTTGGCATTAAAAACAAGGTTTTGCCGCATATTCAGCATTTGTGTGATAGAAGTTATTATTATATATTTATGCGATACTCATATTTAAATGCATCACAAAAAGTATACTCTTCTACAGTATTCCACTCTATTCTACTCTATTCTCTTCTATTGAACTATTCTTTAATGTATTGCAAAAAGTTTAATATATAATATACAAAATTTAATACTTATATCTTATGCTGTATACCACTCACTACCACTACCAGTATGGTATACTGCTATACTATTTTAGTAATATTGTTTGCCAGAGTCGATGTATTTAATATCAGCGGTTATTTCATTTCCGTTTTTTCTTATCGAGTTCTGTTTGAAGGCTTGAGGCGATTGACTTGAGTTTGAGATTCGCTCAAATTGTGATTTAGATATTTGACTCAAAATCAAAATTCATAGGAAATGTTGTACACATGAGAACACACTTTGGTTTGACTAAAGTGCACGACAACAATGTCTGATTATGTCACCATTTTTTTAATGTCTAATCGAATAAAGTGAATATATAGTCCCCATTTGACGCTTGGAGGCAAAGAATGCTTTTCATATTGCAATTACGGGCAATATTTTTAAGACTGACTGGACTTTTACGATAACTGTTTGTTGGATTTTTTTTGTTGTGATCGCATCCAAAAACTTTGAGCTCATGCATCAATACATTACTGGAACTATATATATAGAGTTTTATATGATGTCTAATATATAGCATAGCATATATACGTACTGTTTTTGGTCTGAAGATTCTGTCTTAGAAGGGGGTCTCAATTCTCTTCTTAGTTTGTATCCCTCGAACTTCTCGAGCTCAATGTAATGTCTCTCCAGTGATTACCAAGGAAATGACTTTATACCCCTACTTGCAATCCCCATTCCAAGTAACCCCGCATGGATGCTCGCTCACTAGTTTTTTGTCCCTCGAGAAATTTTTGCTTATCTGACTGCCTTCCATACAGAGTTGCACTTACTTTACTTCAGTTCTTCTCTCTTGTTCTCTCTCCCTCTCTCCCTACATGTACACTACTTGTGCAAAGGCTCACTCTCTGCACAAATTTCGCCCACTTCTTATTTATTTTTTTTAACTTCAAGTACTGCTTTAGTATTTGGTTCGACTATTATTGACCCAAAAGTTTTGCCACAATATTTTAGAGAAAAACGATTCAAACGTTTTTACTTTAATTTATTTCTCAAATGCATTGACCATAAAAAATAGAGGAAAAAAATTTGTGTATAAAAAATGCCTAAATTGCGAACAAAAAATAGGAATATATTCTAATGACATAACAAAGTTTAAATAAAAACAAATATTGAAAACAAACAAAAAAAGTTTAATAAATTATTTTTCTCTCTATTTATTTCAGTATTGAGCTTAAGAAACACTCAAGAAGAGGAACCACCAGATCCACAGTTGATGCGATTAGATAATATGCTAATTGCCGAAGGGGTTGCAGGACCTGAAAAAGGTGGTGGTCAGTCAGCTGCAGCTAATGCAGCGGCTGCTGCGGCTGCGGGCCAGTCGGGAGGTGAAAATGCAATAGAGCACTCTGATTATAGGGCCAAACTCGCACAAATTAGAACAATATACCACCAAGAACTTGAAAAATATGAACAGGTATGTCATCTCATTTCTCATCTCCGTTTTTATGATAATAACATGTTTTTTTGAACAACTATTTGCCGATATATTTACAATTAAATACATTAATCAATATATATATAAATATGTTAAGCGTTTGTTCCCCACAAGTGATATGAAGTTTTGAGTTATTGGAAATTTAAAAATAAAATTACTTAAAACTCTTACTATTATTGTTGAGTTAAAGTTTAAGGGATTTACTGTTTTGATTCAATGAAAATGCATATGTTTTTCTCGAAAACAGCATAGTTTTAAGCGGATGTTGATCTCATGAAATGAGTGTTGGAGTGGATGGAAGAGGAGTGAGTAGGGAGAGAAAGAAAAAAGAGAGTATATGTTGTTTTTGGATTTTTTTTGACAGCACTAATTCGTAAGCTTTCTGTAGTAAAACGCATCACATCTGGAATCCTTATGCAGTGAAATGTTATTTTTGGCAGAAAAGTTAGTCACAAATTTAATGACAGGTGCACTTCCAAAACCTATCCAAACGCTCAATGAAATGAAAAATAAGTTTTTACCATTTTGTGCCCAATTAATAATGTTTGCTCTTATTGTTTAATTCTAATGAAAATTTACTTTTTTTCTACGAATAAAATAAAAACAAAAAAATAGCTAAAAGTTATAGAATTATATTCCACTCGAAACATAAATCTCCGTTAATTGCAAAGGATTTTATAATTTTGAACGTTTAATGAATGGAAAAAATAGTTTTAGAGTTTATATTTTGAATAAATGAATTAGAGGAGAGAGAGGTCTCACACTTACTAGGATTTAGTTTATTTGTGAGTTTGGGTACACTTCACTCATAGATGCATGATATTCGTAAAGCCTATGCATTTACAAAGCCACACAACATGACAATATGTCAAACAAATTGATATCCAAAGCTATACTCTAAGCTGGATTTGCTATTACTGTTTAGCTCTCTTGTTATTGCGGTAGCTTTAGTCCGCTTATGTATTTGCTTATAATATATATTGCAATAACATTGCATTAAAACTTTACATCACATCTATTATGCAACAAATATTATTACTCATATTTGGGCTAAAATATACATTAATGTGAGCACAAGGTTTCGATCGCACCAAATGATTATACAATAGTATTCAATATTAATCTTTTTATCTTATTTTTTGCTTAATTTGACGAATCTATCTGTTAATACATGTCGACGAAGAGAGACATCCGATTATTTAGAATAGATGTCAAATTGTGTGTCTTTCTTGAGAGATTGGAAGCACTTGTGTTTCAATTGATACGAGTTTTAGTTGAGATGTTATAACTAGAATCGCATGAATATGTTATGACAAATGAAATCATATTATTTCTAAAAAAAATTTCACCTCTAACTCAATACAAGTAACACAAGTGAAGATAAATAGTTGGCGTCAAATTGAGTGCTAGTGCAGTGATTGCCATTTATAAATGGATGTATCCGCGCCCAATGCCTCCCGTGCAACACTCGTTTAGGTGCAAAAATGTGTATACAATATAACTATGGGCTAATATCTATCTGTGTATGAGTTATAAATATTTGGTTATATTGCAGTAGTCTTTTAGAGAATGGCAGCAATACTACTACTATAGCTTAATGCCTGTGCGTGAAATAGAAGCTGACAGCTTAAAAAGAATGAATGTTTTGGTTTAGTAGTCCATCTCCAAAGGGATGTCTTAATAATAGTATTATCATCCCTTCTAATAATAATGGATGTATAATGCATTATACTATACACCACTACTTCTACTACTTTTACC
>JAQGCF010000438.1:0-10324 GCA_034699405.1 Hermanniella punctulata | reverse complement strand
CTATATACTGTATATTAGGCTATATATGGTTAGTTCGTGTTCGCTAAGGGCGAATATTATTTTTTTGGTTCAGAACTCTTTTTATACTTATTCTGAATGAATATAGTGCAAAAAGTGGTTCTGGAATTTATTAGTTTTCATTTTACAATAATTAGCTAGTTAAGAAGCTATATACTGTATATTAGGCTATATATGGTTAGTTCGTGTTCGCTAAGGGCGAATATTATTTTTTTGGTTCAGAACTCTTTTTATACTTATTCTGAATGAATATAGTGCAAAAAGTGGTTCTGGAATTTATTAGTTTTCTATGTCCTGTTATATTGTTCGATATTAGGGGGGCGGTGGTAATGCCTCCTCAACATCCGGGCTGAAATTTACAGACCGTAAATTTACAATTTCATTGCAATTAATTTTTGCAATCTTTAATTGTAAGTATTTATTTTTCTTATTGCTTTGTAAAAGTATTATAATTAATACTTTTACGGCTACAATAAGGGTCAATAAGAGAGGAATAAGTATATTAATTACTCTCTCTCTCTTTACTAACTCTAGGGTTATAATTTTGCAAACCTCGTCGTGAAAACAAGAATTTGCTTTATAATCCAGAATATTATTATTTGTTATATTGATTGAAATATAAGGGGAGTCTATAAGCTCTAAACTAGGGATGCCTTCACTCCAGCTTTTACCTATGCTTGTTATTAAATTTCGCATTAGAATAAATTGTGCTGCTAAAGTCGCAAGTTTTACGTTTAGTTGTGTGTTTTTAGTAATTTGATTGAAGTCATTAATATATAAAGAAGGCCTGTAAAAGTTCGATAAGTCTCTTTTGATTACTTTATCATTATTTTCAAATAGTTTCTTTTCGATTATCTTGGAGCGTTTTGCTGCGACGCAAAACCTTTCTATCGGTTCAAAGAAGGATACACGAAAACTGTTTTCGCACCAGTTTATCTCTTGGATAGTGGCATTAAATTTAGTGATATATAGGCATGGATTGTCGTATTTTATTATTATATATATCGTATCGCTTTCAGCTGTTGCTTCGCCTAAACTTAAAATAAGCATAAATAAGGGTAAGCTAATAGTAAGAGGAATTCCTCGGTTAGGGGAGCTCAAAGGCCTCTCTTCAATTGTGTGTTCATTTAATGGCTCTCTCAGTGGGATATCATCGTTTGCAATAATATCTAAGTTTGAATTTCGTTTCGCTTTTCTTGCGTAATAAATTACAGCTATAAAAGTCATAAATAGAATGATAAGTAGGAAAATGTCTGAGAGACTTATATTTTGTTCTCTTTCATAATAAAAGTTAGAATTCTTGTTTGAGATATCACTGATCCCCTCTTTAATATTGTTTGCTATACTGTCAAAGTCGAATGAATGCATTTGTGGCATTAAGTGGAAATTTATTCTTTGGGAAAGTGAAGACTCAAAAGATATTTGACCACTGTATTGTAAGGCCTTTGCCTGATAATGCAATTCCCCGATTTTAAATGACACAGTACTGGGCAAAGTAAATGCGAATTCAGGGCATTGTAATAACCTATCGTATACGAGTATAGAAAATGATTCGCAATAAATATAGTTTTGTTGACCGACATGTTTTATTTGTGCAATGTCTTCTACTACTAGGGTGTGTTTATTCTCACAGTTAGCCGCTCTCCAGTATTTTATAGTAACGTTTTCTGGGAGCGGATTATCGCATTTATCGAATGTCGGGACCACAGCTAGATTTTGATTTGTGTCACTATTTCTGGGAACTGGGACAACACAATCAGTTTTCTTATCGTAAATTACATGTTTAGGACCTATATATTCTACTGGGCAAATAGTGGTACCATTATTTTCTCTTTCATATAAAGTAAAAGGGTCCGCCTCTAATAATATTACATTTGATTTTGTGTTTTTAACATCGAAAGTAAGGCTAATTAGGTTCCTTGAGGAGTCTATTAAGCAGTGTTTAGGTTCAGCTAATTTTAATGGACATTCATTGCCACAAGGTAGGCTAAAATTGAAGATGTCTAACATTTTCTCATCTACTACTCCGGAAATCCATTTACGGGCTATATCACTCAGCCTATCTTTAGTAAGCAATAGTCTAGCAGCGATGTTCGAAACAAAAGTCATTGTTTGCGGCAAATTATTCTGCAAAATTCTTAGAGAATCTGTTATTGCCTTTACTTGTACATTTAAACCCTCAACTTCTGATTGCAGAAGCTCTAATATTCTCTTAATTTTTCTTTCATTATCCTCAAGTCTTTTAAGACTATTGAACATTTCTTGTTCCCTTAATTTTATTTCGTTAATTTCATTATGAGCTCTTGTGGATTGGACGAGTGAAGCCGTAGATAGACCTACTGTCGTTGTTATCGCAACTATGATAACTGCTATCACTCCTATCGCTGCAATCGCAGCTCTCTTATTTTTCCCAAAAATAATCCTATTTTCAGCTGTTTCGATCGGTACTTGACAGAAACTATGTATAGGCTCTATGAAATCTTTTTGAAATTGCATTTCGCACCAGCTTTTTAGTTCTGTTGGCCGAAAGGGTTGGAAAAATGGGTCATCAAAGATGATACAAGGGGAGTCATATTTAATTGTCATAATTACTCTGTTCATGCCAGTGATTACTGGTTTATCAGACTTACGCCACACAATTGGGCTCATTTTTTCCAAAGAGCACTCGTATTGGGATATAAATGTTATTTGACACACAAATAGGTACATGAGTAAGTCGAATAATTTCTTAGGCTTCCTAACCCTTTGTGACCTACGTAAGATTCCCGGTTCGGTCTTATTCTTAATTTTATCAACTTTGTTTTTCGGGCTTTGTTCGGGCACAGAAGTTTTAATTTTAGGCGTATTAGTTTTACTTGTGCTAGGGGTTGGTGTGGTTTCATTTGGGATTTCAATTGTTTGGATTTCATTTTCCCAATCGTAAATATCTGTTTCGCTATCATCGGCATCAGTTGTTAGGTCACTATCTATATCTATGTAATTGGTATCCGATTCATTGGATTTAACGAGATGTCTCTCCTCAAGACGCTTAATCAATTTTTCTCTATCATAAAAGGGTTTGAGTCTGCTAACATGTACCTTATCTATTACTAATTTTTTGTCCCTCACTAAACCCTTAATCTGGTAGTTAATACCATTCGAGCTTATATTGATTATTTCAAAGGGTCCATGCCAGTTATGAAGTAGTTTTTCCGATTTTCCTACGTATCGAGTAGGGTAATAGACCCAAACAATGTCTCCTATATCATACTTTACATCTCTATGTCTCTGATCGTAATACCTTTTATTTCTGAGCGCAGCTTTTTGCATATTAATTTTGGCTATTTTTCTGGCTTCGGATAAAGTATGATTTATATTATGTAAATAACTTTCGTTAGAGTGAGAGCTTAAATTAGGTATTTTGAGTGCTCGATCGGGGGGTAATATTGCGGTACGACCGTATAGAAGAAAGAATGGTGTGTAACCGGTACTTTGATGTACAGATGTATTATAAGCGAACGTAATAGCTTGTAGACCAGAACACCAATCTTTCTGAGACTTTCTGGTGTACATTGACAACATTTTAGCCAATGTTTGATTGAATTTCTCAATTAATCCATTGCACTGAGCATGGTAGCTCGTCGTGCAGACATGTTTTGTGCCTATTCTTTCGTAAAGGAGTTGACTGAACTGTGCACGAAACTGCACACCTCTGTCGCTAAGTAGTGTTTTTGGGGCACCGTGTTTTGTATAAATTTGATCTATAAAGAAGTCAGCTGCTTCCTCTTTGGTAGCATTAGGAATGGCCTTTGCCTCAACCCATTTGGTGAAATAGTCAGTTGCGGCTATTATGTACTTATTGCCCGAGTTTGATTTTACGAAGGGGCCGAGGAAGTCAATTCCTACTAATTCAAATGGTGAGTTAATATCTATGGGTATCATTAACCCAGGGGTTGGCAATAAAGGATGCTTTCTAGTTTGACAATCTCTACATGTCCTTACGTAATCTATTATATCGGCCTTCATTCCAGGCCAGTAATACTTCTTGTTAATTTTGTTTATTGTCTTAGAGGCTCCTAAGTGGGCTCCACTAAAAAGGTCGTCATGATAAGCATAGAGTACATACAACACTAAGGTAGATGGAACACATACAGCAAGAATGGTGTCATTACCCTTAATTAAATTTTTCATCAGTATCTCGTTTTCGATTGTGTATTTGTCAAGTAGTTTTATGTTTTTGCATTTGTCAGGATTTAGTAGTTGTTCATATATTTGAGAGAAATGTCTATCTTCTCTTTGTAATACCTTAATGTCATCATTACTTAGTTCTTTAGAACTGTCATTAATATTCAGCGCTAAGCAATGTTTCTCAATGTTATCTAATATAGGTTCAGCTTTATCTACTGGGTATCTGCTAAGCGCGTCTACATCTCTGTGTGTTTTTCCGCTTTTGTATATTACTTCATAAGTAAATTTTTGGAGATGAAGAGCCCAACGTATGAGACGTGGGGATAGGTCTTGTTTTGTTGCTAACCATTTTAGGCTCATGTGGTCTGTTATAATAGTGAAGAACACCCCTAATAAATATTGTTGGCATTTGCCAGTGGCGTGAACAATAGCCAAACATTCTATTTCGCTGATTATGTAATTCTTTTCAGCGTTAGTGAGCAGACGGCTATCGTAACGTATAACCTTATATTTATTGTCTATTTTGTGGAGCAAAATAGATCCTACTCCGGTTGTGCAACCGTCACACCTTAATTCGAGTGGTAGTTTATTGTCAAAATGAGTCAATGTTGGCGCAGCGCACATATGGGATTTTATAGCCTTAAAAGCGTTCTCCTGTTCTTGTTCCCACTTAAAGCCAACATTCTTTCTATTAAGCCGAGTTAATGGCTCTGCGATTTTCGAAAAATCTCGTACATAACTTCTGAAAAAACCTGCGAGACCTATGAAAGCTCTCACATCTGTCATGTTTTTAGGAGTGGGGAAAAGATCAATAGCTTTGACCTTGTCTGGATCTGTTTGAACACCTTCAGGCGTAATTACGTGCCCTAAAAACTTTATGGAGTTTTGGCAAAAGAAACACTTTTGTGGTTTTAGAGTCATACCGGACTCCTTTATGCGGGTCAAAACCTTATCTAAGTTTATCAAATGGTTTTCAAACGTATCGCTGAATACAACTACATCATCTAAATAAACGATACATATGTTCCATTTCAGACCCGATAAGTGGAAATCCATGCATCGCTGGAATGTGGCCGGTGCGCACTTTAAGCCGAACGGCATCTTAATAAAGCAATATAGACCGTCCTGAGTTATGAATGCGGTCTTTTCTTGGTCTTGTTCGGCAACTTTTATTTGTAGGTAACCACTATTCATATCAAGGGTAGTAAAATATTTAGCGCCAGCAAAGGCATCTAAGGCATCGCGGACTGAGGGTAGAGGGTATACGTCATTTTTTGTAACAGCGTTGACACCACGCATATCCACGCACAGTCTTTGCTCTGGTTTCCCGTTTTTATCAAGTGATTTTTTATCTACAACTACCACGGGCGAACCGTAAGCAGACTTACATCGTCTTACCACCTTCATCTTAATCCATTCATCAACTTGTTCATTAATGAAAGCTCTTATAGCTACACTATAGTTATAGGGATTTCGTTTTACAGGTTTGCTGTCACCTGTATCGATCGTGTGTTCAATGCCTATACATTCCCCTAAAACCTTAGGATCAAATGCAAAGATATCCTCGTGTTTTAGTAAAAGATTTGTAAGTGATTGGATTTGTTTATCGGTTAAATTGGGGTTTATATTTAGCGCACCCTTTGATAGGTGCACTTTATCCCTATCTGTGTTATTCTGCTTTTCTTCGGTTAGATTTTGTAAAGCATTTACATATACCGAGCGCTTTAACAATACCGCACTAACTATATCATCTCTAATACTAAGAATTTCTTCGCGTAGTTTATCTATTTTACTTCTATAACCTACAGAATTATACCAGGTATATTTTTCTGGGCAATCACTAGATTGATGGAAAGCTCTACAACAATATTGGCACATAAATTCTTCCCAATTTGAAAGCATGTCCTTTTTGTCTATTATTAATTGACTTATAATACCGTTTGATATTTCTTTAGCGTTTTCTATTGGACTCACTAAATCGCTGTTACTACACTTTACGAAGTTATGAGCCTTTACTTGAGATATGCGTATTGATTTTGGGCTATTTTTAGAAATTTTATTGAATTTCCCAATAATGGTCCCCGTTTTAATAGTGATCGGATCAGCCTTACAATTAACGATAGGGATTAGAGCTTCCCCGAAATTAAAATTTATCTCATTTTCTTTGAGGTATAACTTATGTTTTTGGAAAACTTTGGGATCGGTTTTTATAAGTGCTGTAAAGTTTTCTCTTTGCTTTTTATGGCTTACACTGGCTCTTATGTAGTACGCCTTATGTGGTTTTAGCGAAACTGTTTGCGTGGCGTGTAAACATGTGGTTTCCTCACAGTTTTTGCGTAAAATCGAGTTAGCTTTAATGTCAGGGTTAAATTGAACTGATTTGTTCTTACAATCTATCGTGAGTCCAGCCTTTATATTAAAATCGTTCCCCAGCAATAGGTTAAACTCGAATTCTTTAATGACACCCAATATCATTGGTATCTTATATTCGTTATTATCTCTCAGGGCAATTATATCCACGGAAACTTCTCCTTCGAGTTTCACAGGAGTTCCGTTTACTGCTCTTATACATTTACGAGTAGGTTCTCGTACTTCCAGATCTAATTTTCTTGCAATTTTTTCCTCAATGAGGCTAATCTCTGAACCACAATCTATGAGAGCGGAGACTCCTTTACCTTTAATTTGTACTATCTGATAAATAAGGTCGTCAGGTTCACTATCTGATCCAAAAACGTTACGATTTGACACGTAATTTAACCGGTTATGTGGTGAGGGGTTACGGGCGCGCTTTGGTTTATTACAGTTCCTGGCATGATGGCCGGGTTTCCCACAATTAAAACAAATACTTTCCCCTTCTAATGTTCGGGAGTTTCCCAGCTTACGAGCAAAATCAAAACTAACCCTTTTGTCTTTAGGTGACGAAGACCTAGCTCTATATTCACGTTCACGGCTCGAGTCTCGTGAGTTCTTATTTTCAAAATCTTTCTGATAATCCTTTCTATAACGATCTCCCGAATTTTCCCTACTGTTACTGACATAACTCGTGTTTCCATATCTCTCGGGAGTTCTATTTCTATCGTTAGATCGGTCACGTCTGAACCTATTACTATCGTTAGATTGGTCACGCCTAAACTTATTTCTATCGAGACTGCTATCTCTCCTTATACCGCTATCTCTACGTAGGTCCTGTATAGTGCGATTTTGTTCATCTATTTTAATTAGTAATTTGTGCATATCCTCCGACAAGGACTGCACGTATTTTTCATTTGTTTGGAGTCTATCCTTTATCTCGTAGTCTAAACTATTTGAGGACTCTCTATATTTGAGACCTCTTTCGATCTTTTCTGCGTTTTCTTTGAGTTGTATCAAAGTTTTGTTTTCCTTATGTACTAAAGTGGTCTTTATCTCGGGTAGCATTCCTTCGAGTATGTATTGCATGCGCTCTGCTTCGGACATTTTATCGTCATACTCGAAGCATAATAGCTCTTTTTTCGTGATATATCTAGTCACGTCTTGACCAGGCCTTTGCTTATAGTTTAGTAATCTTTGCCTGGCGTAGGTATCCTTATCTTTCGGTAAATGATATTTAGTGAACCGATCTTTAAGATCGGCCCAATCCTTAGGTGCGGTACCCTTTTCTACATGTAACTTGTACCAGTCACGCGCATCACTGGTCAAAGAGTTTTTAAAGCGCTCTAATTTATTTTGATCTGTCCAACCTTTCGCAGTGGTCAGATCCTCATACTCTTCTAACCAGTCCTTTGCGCGCCAACTAATTTCTCCGTCATATTTTTCTAGTTTAAAACCCCCTACCATGCCTAGACCTCCTGTCACGGCATCATTAACAACTCGTTTTACATCGCTTAATGTAATCTGTGGCGGATTTTGAGTCATAACTGGTCGTCTCATATGTTTTAGTATATCAAATTTCAGTATATAATTTAAATAAAATACTAACTTTCGCAGCGTAAATAATAAAACACAGACACTTACCGGTTCACGAACCGTTACGATCAGTAAAGCTACCGATCCTTCCGAGTCCTTCCAGTTGGGTCGGTTAAAGGGCGGAATTTAAAGCGCCTGCAGTACGCGGCCAGCGTCTTGCCCACCAGGACCTAGTCTCGCACCAAACTCTTTTCCGTCCACGCTTTTACTGCAGCCAGAGCGGGAATAAGGGCAGTCGTTGAGCGTTCCAGGGACGCGGCAACCAGGCACACGGCGGGTACGTTGGGCTGGCGGACACGTCTGTTCCCGCGTTGACCTCGCTCCAGCGTTCAACCAAACTGACCAACTATCCCGGACGAGCCCCCAAATATGTAACGGTTCTCGCGGACGGTAAGCGTTCGCGTTAGAAAACTACTCACACATTACTTGCATAATACACTTTTATTGATAGTATACAGTTAAGAACATAGAATAAAGAATGCCTCGCTTACAGGGAGCAATTTAGTTATATAATCATAAGCTCCTCCTTAGCTTAAGCGGGTTGGGTGTTGTAATCTGAGGGGGTTCACACAAAGTACATTACAATATAGTTTAATGAATAAATAGCTCAAAGCTATGTAACTCCGACTACACAAAAATTAGTATTGTCTAAAAAAGTGGAAAAAATAGTTTCTAAAAATTCAAAAATTTTAGTTAATTAAAAAAATAGAGGAAAAGTTAATGGATATTAAAAATTGTAATTATCTAAAAATCGCACTAAAAATTAAAACTGAAACCAAACTTATTTAATGATAAAAAAAATTCTCAAACTATCATTATTTTATAGTTTATTAAACATTAGCATTAAGTTAATTATCAGAAACCAATTTTATATAACTTTACTCTAATTCACCTCTAATTATATTAATTAGTTATATGATTGGAGTTGAATAAACTAATGGCGTTTGAATGATATATACTGAAAAGTTTTGGATAAATTGGTATTTAAAATATTATCTTAAATATAACTATCAATTTAAAGATTATTTAAAATTTTTACTATTAAATTCAAAAATTTTGATGGGTTTTATGTCTGGACCATTAATATTTGAATTTGCATTGTTTACTTAAGCTAAGAGAATTTTTTGTATAAAAGTTAATAAACATTTTTTTCTATTTATTAGAATAAAATTTATACTATGAATAATGTATTAAATATTTTTAAAAGAGCATTAAAACTGCATTTTTGATAGCTTATATACCAAGATGTTTAAAAATATACTCCGGGTTTTAATTAAAATTATAATTTTTGAACTATCAATTTACTCTTTTGACGTAACTTTGTACAAGTATATACCATTTTGTTGTTTTTTGGAACTAATTTTGCGAATAATGTTTAAATATTTGAAATTCAAATATGAATTTTTGAAGTTTGAAAACAATAGTAAAACATTATGTAATTTAGAAATACAATTTGAATACACTTTTATTTAATTCCATTTCAACTCGATATAAGAATATTTTTACAATCATTAGTTTTATTACAAGAATATTCCGTCATTTTGTATATTAGAATATCTAAACTCTTCTGTATTTTATTTATTTCAAAACTACAAAAATCCATATCTAAATACAACCAGTGATAAAAAATATGGTCAAAATGGCATTTATGTATGTTTTCCTAATTTGAATAAAATAAAATAAAAAATAAAATTCAGGTATAATGGAGGCAGAAAGTTCTGTGTGTTGTTTTAAAAGGTAGGAATAGGATCGTTATCTCATGAAAATTTGTAGCGAATTTTTTACGAAAAAGTTTACACATTTTTAATCGCTAGTACTGTATATACAAAAAGTTAGTTAAAAGTATATTATAATTATAATAAAAATACTGATATTTGTAATAAAATTAAATTTAATATTCAGACTTTTGTATCGACTTTTAAAACCGTGTCTTTGAGGGGCAGACTAAGAGCTAAGCATTTAATTAGCATTTATCGGCCTACCACTTCGTTTTATTGAACTGTTTGGCAAATAGATCTCAACCTATGAGTATTGAGACAAATACGCTAACTATTTAGCTACCCTTTGCATTCTACTCAATATATTTTTAAAATTTTTGAATCGAAAAGTTTTAACTTTAATGCTTAGTTTAATTGTTGACCGTTTATTAATATACAACTGATAGGTAACAAAAACTAATTCCGTTTACTAATTA